>VZRI01009281.1:0-36801 GCA_013397515.1 Upupa epops | reverse complement strand
AGGAGGGCAAGTGAGAGTGCAAGCAAGAGAGAGAGCTTTACTGTGTGTGTGCAGCCTCTATTTAAGCAAGTTCCTTATCTACAGAGTATACACGTGTCATCTTACAACTGGCTGGTATAGTCAAAACAATTAGCAATAGTCTGACAAGACAGATGGCACCTGGTAATTGGTCTGGATCTGTCAAGACGCTCCGTGGTCAGATTGCAGTGTAACTTTTAAGGGAGTCTGAGGCAGATACTGATATATTTGGCTAGGTTATGTCTAGCAGCCGCATCATCCCTGCCTGAGCCTCCTACAGACTCAGTTAGGTAAGAGCATTGTGATCAATCTCTGTGTGTCCCTGTGTTTGTCTCCTGTCTGTGGGTTTTCTGGAGTGTGTGTAGAACTGAAATGTCTCAGTGCCTTTCCCCCCCATTGAGTCAGTTGTTTCATTGCCTGCAAATTCACCAGTGGTTTTTCTTACATCCTCCCTTTTTGTTTAGCATTTCAGCTAATGGTTCTTGGTCAAAATGTAGTTGGGGTTTTTCAACTCACAACAGTACACCAGGTTGTTCGTGGCTTTAGTGAGCTAAGTCTACAATATTCCCTCAGAAAGATGTCCCCCAACACCTCTGAGCCCCACACCCATGCTCAGCCACCCATCAAGTGAAATATTGTTATTCTATCCAGTCAGAATTTCTTTTACTACACTTTGTTCCTCCTACTGTGCATGTGCAAGAAGAGTTCAGCTTGGTCATCTCTACTGACCTTCACTTAGGTCAAGAAGAAGAAGAAGAAGATAGCCCTTAGGTTCCCTCTTACCTTCTCTTCTTGAAGCTATACACACAGAGGGTTCTCAGTCTCCCATTGTATATTATGTGCCCCAATCCTGGACAATTTTTGTGCTCCCCACTGGGCTCTTGCCAGCTGGGAGATGTTTTGTCTGGTAGGGTGGACAGGCTGTGCAGAAGCGGGTGCAGTGCTCCAGATGAGCCGTCACAAATGGGACTGTGGTGGTTTGACTATGGCTGGGTGCCATATGCTTACAGGATTGCTGTCTCATTCCCCTCATCAACAGCACAGGGGAGAAAAGAAGAAAAAGGTAATTTGTGGAGCTACAGACGGGGAGATCACTTACAATTAGTGTCATGGACAAAACACTCAACTTCAGGGAAATCTGTGCAGTTTATTGGAAATTAAAATATATTTGGATAGTGACAAACAAATACAAGAATTGAATCACCACCTTTTCCTCAATTCTCAATCTCCTTTCTTCATCCCCAGCTTCTCTTCCTAAGCAGCACAGAGTGATAGGAATGAGGGGCTGTGGTCAGTTCATAACAGCTCCTCTGCTGCTCCTTTCTCCTCTCCTTCTCAAGTGTGGGCCCTCCACAGACTGTGGCTTCTTCAGGAAACATCCAACTGTACCCATGTCAGGTTCTCCACCCTGCAGCTCTCCTGCTACCACAACCCAGACATGGACAGCAGTGCCAGGGGACATGTTGCTTTTTGATTCACAAGTCTTGACAGCTTTGATTTGTTCTACTGCTCAGAACAGAGAGAAGTGATACAGTTATATGTGGTCATGGAACAAGAGTGAGGACAGAATACAAGATGAACTTTCATCCTGCTCCCAAAGAACTTCAAAGAACTACTCAAGTAGTTTTTGACTATCTTTACTGACAGTATGACATCATATATCATGTTTCAGGAGATGGTTTAGTAGTTTAGGGTTGTGTGGTGGATGGTTGTACCTGATCATCTTGAAGGTCTTTTCCAACCTTGATGATCTGATGATTCTATGAGAACATTGTCAGCTTTTTGGGTGGGAGCCTGTGAAGCAGCTGAACTGTTGGGAAGATGAGAATTAAGTCAATGTAAAGTTGGCTGTATTTCACGCCACTGAGTGCTTTAGTCATTCCTCAAGGGTTTTGTTAAAATCCAGCTAAATGCAAAACCCTAGCTCTGACAGGCCAAATCCAAGGTTAGCCTCTGTCCCAAGGCTGCTGCTGACCCTTAATTCTAATGACCATTGACTCTGAGCTAATCTTAAAATGGGCATCTAAAATGGATTATTGTCATGGTTTTATAAATTAAGCAGAATATCTACGTTTAATTTGAGTTTTGAGTAAGTTTCTGTCCCCTCCACTTTCCTTGTCCTCGCTCTCTTGTTTTCTTTGGCTTCTGCACTTCTCCATCTTGGCATTTTGTCCCCTCTGTGTCCAGGGTTACAGAACATGCTGCTCAGTTAAAAACAGCCCAAGTGCCTGCTTTTATGAAGGTTTCCAGCAGGAGGGGAGCATTGTCTGGACTTTCATAGTCTGCTTGTTCATTCGGAGTGACTGTTTCTGAAACTTTGGAGATTTTTGAGGTTAACTTGTAAGATGTCCGCTGACACTGAGGACTTGGGGGAGTTGGGTAACCCCTGTGGCTTCAGAAAAGAGAGCACAAACTGTTAGAGCTGTCTCTTACCCTTTTTAAGATTTTTTAACATTAAGGTTTTGGCTCAGTTATGTAAGAGCATTGTGATGAATCCCTGTGTGTCAGTGTCTGTCTTCTATGTGGGATCTTTCCAGGGGGTGTGTTGGGTGAATTAAAATCTTGTAGTACCTTTTTTCCCCATTGAGTCAGTTGTTTCATTGCCTGCAAATTCATCAGTGGTTTTTCTTACACCCTCCCTTTATGTTTAGCACTTTAGCTAAAAGATCTTGGTCAAAGTGTAGCAGGGGTTTTCAACCCACAACAATGAGCAAACTTGAACAAAGTCTGTTTACCTAAACTCATTATAAATGACAGCAGATCTGTACATCTATACTGCAGCTATCTCAGGAGAGATTGGAGGAGTCAGTTCTGTTTTTGTTCATACTAGCCAAGTCCCCATTAAAGAGAGAGACTGACCCTGTCAACCTGAATGGAACAAAATAGCTTTAGCAAGCTGTTCCTCCATGTAACAGAGATGAGTCCAACACTTGTTCCAGGTTTGATGTCACACTGACAGTTTAGAGTTGGTGAAAACAAACTTTTATCAGATTATCTGGAAATTATTTCCTTCCATGAAACACAAAGGCTGCCACTGCCCTTTTTGGCATGTGTGCAAATGTGTCTGGAATGACTCATCATATAATTTCTGTGGAATTGAAGGGCAGATGGATGATTGAGAAAAAAGGATAGGAGACAAAATAAGTGCTATGGGTAAGGTGAGGTGGAAAGGAGTGAAGGGATCAGTAGGCAGATGGACTGATGAAGGATGGGTGAAGAACTGATGAAGGATGAAATTTCACCAACCTACTGTGGAACCTGTTGTGGTGGGTCCTTGTCTGGATCCCCATGTATCCCATCTGGGTCACCATTAATGTCATGGGTCAGAGACTTTGATTTTATTTTAACTAAGAGCTTTTAGCTAAAGGATCAGACACAAAGGGAAGTTTCACAACCCCGCTGATGAATCTGCTGGCAGTGAAACAACTGACTCAGTTTGGGAAGAAAGACCACAAGACATTTTAATTCATTCCCCCCACCCACATCAGAAGAAAAACCCCACAGAAGATACAGAGTGTTGACACAATGCTCCTACAGTTAATGAAGATAACATGTAGAACTTCCACTGTAGATAACTCCTGCTTCTCTCTGAAATCACAGAGGATGTCTGACTTCAGTCTTGATCCTCATAAATTTTCAAAGTTGAGAATTCTCACCATCTCTCCAGATTCAGCTGAATTTTTCTGCTCGCCATAAATTTTCTTCAGAAGTGATAGCACTCTCAGAAGTGATAACATTCTCTTTCAGGTGATAACTTTCTCTTTTCAGTGACGCAGCTCCAAACTGCACTGCACTGGCACAAGGATGCTGGAAAATTGGAAGAAGTAGAGTAGGATTCACAGTGAGTGAAGTCACATGAAGTCACAGAGAAAGTGAAGGGAGTCAAAGGTGATTGACTTCTTGTGCTCTTTGGAGAGGGTGGTAAACAGGCATGAACTGTGGGATGTGGTGACGGCTAAAGTGCAACACTGCTAGAGTAGGATAATTGCTGAAGTGTTTGCACAGCTAAGTGCATGAGATTTAACATGAATTGTGGATTAAAACCAAGAGACTTGCTTTGAAGTCTGCACTGGCATTAGCAATAAATCTACTTGAAGGCCAGTAGATATTGTGATGCGGGTCATGTGCCCCAGTAACAGGGATGAGCAGGGGTGAAAACCAGTTGGAGCCAGCCTTGTGGGCTGGAGACCAGCTAGAAGGGCCAGAGGGGAAGAAAAAATAGGACAAAAGATGGAGCAGAAGATGGGATGAAGAGCCCTACAACCACACAGATGACCACAAGAGGGACAGATTGTGCAGTTGCAAGAAGAATTAGTGTATGTAAATGGACTATGAATATGTATGAGACTATGGGGACCACAAACTGACTATCACAGTCATAGAAAAGTCAGAGTTGGAAGGGACCTTAAAGATCATCAAGTTGCATCCCCACTCCATGGGCAGCAACACTTTCCACTGGATGAGGTTGCCCAGAGCCCCATCCAAGCTGGCCTTGAATGCTTACAGGGATGGAACAGCCACATCTTCTCTGGGCAATCTGTTCCAGTGTCTCACTAAGCTCACAATAAAGAACTTCTTCAGTAAGAATTTGCAGGTCAGGGATTTCCTAGGGCTGTTGTCATTTCTTTGCTCAAGGATGAGTCTGACAAAGTGCTTATTTAGTCTCCCCTCACGAACTTCTGGAGGAGGGACAAGTGGAGCCTATTTGATGGTAGAGTCAGAGCTGATATAAATGGATGGTAACTGAGGATAAGATGGGGTGGAAGAAGCTGGTTCAGTTTGAGTTAGAAGACATTAGTTGAAGGCAGTTAAAGGATCTCAGAGCAGGTAGCAAGGAAGTGTAATCACTTGGGAACAAGCTGAGCTGCTTCCAGAGCAGTAACCGGGAATAACACAGCAAAGGGGATTCCTAGCAAGTGGGCACAGTTGGGTGGAGACAATGGATGGAGTGTATGAGAGACTGAGGGAAGCTGGGCCACCAGAGCCCCAGTGCTACCCACGGAAGAATGTATAAGCACCATGGGGTTGTCACCACTTCAAAAACTGCTGTGTTAGAAGTTGCAAGATGAGCTGGATAAGAAAATTTACCTGGATGCAGATATTTTATTATGCCAAAGAAAAACATGAAATCATTTACGTAAACGGGTCCATTCCAGGTCACACAATCTGCCAAGTCAAGAAGAACATCATTTGTATGTGACACAGGGCTCTGTGAACTGGAAAACCTCCTCGTCAAACAGGTCTTCCAGTAGTTCTTCATCTCCATCTACGTTTTACAAAAAATGTAGGGAATGGTGTGGTTTTATTAAAGTCCTTGTAAGTAGGCAAACTGTTGTCTCTGACCTTCACTATGAAGTTTGTGTGACCTGGAACGGACCTGTTTACGTAAATGATGTCATGTTTTGTGTTGATCCTCCACACCTGTAATCCATGTGATGTCTGGTAGATGTTGCCCATTTTATCAGGCATTTTCTTTCCATGGTACACTACTTTATTGGTAGAGACTGCTGCAGGACATCTGTGGGTTTTCGTCTGGCCGTGGTCAGACGCTGGAAAGGACTCAGCTGCACTACCAATACGATAGCTAGCAAAAGCTGATTTATTGAGGGTATATAACTTTTTATGTATTTTTCCATTCCGTACATGCAGTCACACATAACTTGATTGGTTCCTTTGCCTTGTGCATGCAATGTTCACATGTCCTAAGCATCAAGCTGATTGGTAGTCTTCTTTTGAGTCATTTGTCCCTGTGGTTAGCTACTATGTTCTAAGTTTCCTCATTTTCTCAGGCCTAGCTCCTTCTTCTACATCCTTGATAATACAAGTAACCGCATAATAGTCTTTGTTAACCTTGTATTCTTTGTACAGCTTCACATTTGTCCTTCATGTATTAGGCTCAGACCTTTTCCCTTCATGTATTCTCCTATATCTCCCCCTATTTTTGTTTCTAAAAGCATCATTTGTTGTATAGACTTGCTTATCATACACCTGACACAGCTCAATACTAAACATGTAACTAAAATCAAAATGGCAACTAACACAACAACAATCTGCATAGTGAGCCTTTTCACCCATTCTGGCCAGTGGAGCCCTAAAGATTCAAGCCAATCAGAAAAGGGATCAGTCTGCTCTGTGATCCATTTCATGTTTTGCACCATCTGTTGTAGCTGCTTGTGAATCGAATCAGATAAATTGATGCAGCATGTTCCTTCAAAGTCCTCACAACCATGGCATTATGCTAGAAGCAAAAAGTCAATAACAGCTCTATTTTGTAAAACTGCATGCCTAACACTGTAGCATCATGTAGCATTTCAGAGGTTAGACTAAATTGTTTAAAACTCTGGCAAGTAATTTTTCTAGGTCCCCTAGAGCTTTCCCAGCAGCTACACTCAGTAATGCTGCTATGACCTGAGAAGGTATGTTCCAAAATTGAATTTTGTCCCTTCAATTAGGTTGTAGATACTGAGCTGATGTTTTGTGTTGGCTTATATTCCAAATTGTATGATTGCTTAAGTCTCTCATTGAGTGTTAGTCTTCCTAGATAGCATGGGCTTCCAATAGGCCATAAGGGAAAGCCCTGCCAAGTTCTACTTCCACATATTAAAAAGATGCCTGGAGGCAGCTGTTTTACTGTTCTGTTATCCCAAAATCCCTTTTCAATTGAATGTTGGCTGTCAGTGTCCAAACCACAAAATTATGAACAGTTGTTATTCACCCAATTCACCAAGGGCATAACATTTTGAAACTGCATCAAGGACTGTTTTTTTCCGATTGGCATATACATTAGCAAACCATTTTTCAGTGAAATAACTGGCCTCTCCTCCAAAATAAATACAACCAGTTGACCGATTAACATTGGTTTCATCTCTGGATGTCATGGATCCTAGTAATTCCAGTTCCTGTAGAGGCAGATTGGCAGAAACATTCAGAACATTTATAATCAATCCCATTAATAAGGGAATGCCAAAGTTGGGACAACTTTCTGATGCTTGCACAGAATTATAATTGTACCCATACCAACAAGTATCATTTAGACTACAGACATTTAGCAAGCTCTCATTATACACATAGCCTTTATATATTGAACCCAGGAATTCCAATTGAACAGGTCTTAAAAGGATCACTAGGTGTAGCTATTGATAAAATGATTGCTGCCCTGTTTAATTTGCCCATGTTATCCAAATGTTTTGTCCAGGGTTAACAGAAGTTAAAGCTTTTAAGACGTAGTATAACACGCATCCTGCACCCTAACTTTGCTTTCATCTAAGTATCTGTAATGCCTTTGCCTAAAGTGTCTATGTCACCAATAAATTTGCTCTCTTTCCTAATGTGTGATCAAGGAATGCATATTTTGTCTCCACACTCTACTGTGATTATTTCACAGTCATTAACAGAATTTGTCAAATGAACCTTCTCCAGTTGACACCAGAGATGGGCTTCCAATTGTTTCTGATTTTCAATACACCCTACTGCCTGCCAGAATGCAATATCCTGGTGCTCAAATGATTGACACAAAAAATCTCCTCACACCCTTTCTAGAGTAAACTAAAAGCAGATAGTGTGTAGACAACCCTTGCATTTTAACAGTTCAGCAATTTCTGCCACTTTCCATCCTAACCATCAGCATCTTATGCAGATCATAAGTACCCATGATTTACAGACAATGCTGTGCTGTGCACACTGTGTCTCTGTTCTGTTCCTCTGTTCCAGGGTTACTTATTGCTGTCTGATACTCTAGGCAGGAATGGATGGATCCACTTCAAAGGTATCCAATGCGGTCTGTGCTCTGTTGAGACACAAGCATAACCCATCCCTCAGGGGAGGGATTAACAAGTCTGTTGGCCCATGCCATGACTGTGTAGTTGGATCCTTCACCTCCACCTGGGAAACCGCTGTGTGGTTTCTTCTCCCACACAGAGGTGGCTGTCAGCAGACCCTGTGAACATACCAATGCTGGTGGGAAATCTGATTGTCCAGCCAACCATAACCAGTTGAGCATGTGTAATGCCTTAAATACACAGTCCTGAGGACTCAGAATGCTGTCCTCCCCTGCCTTTTGTTTTTCCACTTGAGACTTCAAGATGTGATGCATGTGCTCAATAATAGCCTGACTGGTAGAACTGCCTGAGGTTCTGAGTATTAACTGTACACCCCACTGCTTTAAGAAGTGCTGTGTGTGGGGGGTATGTACCTTGAGCCATTATCAGTCTTAATCGTTCTTGGGATTCCTAAGACTGCAAAGCAACTTTAACAGTGGTGAATAACATCCTTGGATCCAATGCTACAACATGGCATGGCCCAGATAAACTGTGAGAAGCTATCAATAGTAACATGGACATATTTAAGTCTATCAAATTCATTATAGAGGGTAACATAAGTTTGCCAGATCTGTAATGGTCCAAGCCCTCGAGGATTAACACTCTTGCCAGCGCCTGAGCTGTGGCATTCAGGACACATAGCGATAATCCCTTGGGTATCCATCAAAGTTATTTTACACTGTTTTGTCAATGCCTTCACCAATTTGTGAAAGAACTTATGTGCTTCTCGTGCCTGTTGCAACCTATTCGGGTGTGGTGATGCTGTGGCCCACAAAGGTGTTACTGATCAACTTTCTTGTTTCCTTTGGCGAAGCTTGAGGCAATGCCAGAATGACTATGGATGTGAGTAATAAAATACTCGTACCTCCGATGCTCTAACAAGTTCTGTAGTCTGAATGTCTGTTTTTCATTGCATCTTTTGTGGATATACTTTTGCTTCTGCTATTTCCAGTCCTAAATATTTAAAAGAAAGTTGTCTTTGTACTTTCTCTGGTGCGATAACCAATCCAGCTTCCAACAGCTTTGGCTGCAATTCTGCTAAATTGTCTTCTGTATTCATAGCTTTTGCAGCAATGAGTATGTCATCACATAACGATAAATTATGCTTTAGTCAAAATTGTTTTAGTGCCCAATCTACGTATATTTGGCAAATCATGGGTGAATTTTTCATTCCTTGAGGTAAAATTTTCCAGAGATATCTTTTTGATGGCCCTGCCTTAATTTACTGTTGGTACTGTAAATGCAAAATACCATTTGTCGTCCTCATGCAATGCAATGGGATCACTGGGATCACTGTGGCATTTGGCATCCCTGGTTGCAATGCTCCCAAATCTTGCATGGTTTCATTGATAGCTCTTAAATTATGTAACAGATGCCATCTTCCTGATTTTTTTGGCATCATGAATATGGGGGTGTTCCAGGGACTCTGGGATGGTTCAGTGTGTCCACTTCATAGTTGTCCATCTACTAATTGCTGTCAGTGAGCCTTTCCTGAGGTAGCGGCCATTGATCAATCCACACAGGCAGTTTGAGGACTGGTCACCCTGCAGTGGTCATCACTAAAAATCTGCTTGCAGAATCACTCCACACTGCTGGAGGACATCCCTTCCAGTTAACTATACTGTGGTGTTCATAATACATGGTCTTATGTTAGCTATTTTGCTTGGTTCTGCAGTATTGCAAATAATGATTACCTCTTTGCTGATGCGTGTCATTTGGATTCCTCCTACACCCATCACTGGTGCTCTCAATTTGGTCATTGGCTAACACGACGGCCAATCAAAAGCTGGTACAAGAGCTACATCTACCCCCATGCCCAACAATGCCAGGTGAGTGATAGTCTTATCAGGTTCTTTTAATGTAATCCTTCGCTTTGGCTTTTCTCAGGTTAACAGCATTGTAAACCATACTTGTGGAAGTCCTGTAGAGCCCAAACCTCCGTCATTTCTTACAATGTCTTTACTGTGGGGAACTTGCCCCTTAAAAGGAATCAGTTGACCAAGATGTGTGTGCACTGGTATTGTCACTGGAGGTTGAAAAGCCTGTACCATTATATTGATGTTACTCTGATAATCAGCATCAGTAAGTCCTGGCAACACAAATATTCCTTGGTTGAAAGTTGATGAGCAGCTTATCACTAAGGTGCTAACTCCATATCACAGTGGCCCGTTAGCTGTAGATGGTACAACATGGACTTTAGTACCTTGAATGGTTATATCAATGGCTGTGTCCAGGTCCACCCCGGCACTTCCTCTGGTGTCATCCAAGCAGCCTGTTCTGGTGGATTTTGTGTCATTGCGCTCTGCCACTGTGCGCTCTGGTTGCCATTTCCCAGCAGAGGTGTTCCATCCTTTTTGAATCTCAATTGGCGTTCATTGGCTTTGTGCCCAAACTTACTGCATTGGCAACATGTTCCAGTAAATGAGTTGTGTGATGTCATTTTCAGGGCTTGTTATCCTTTTTGTGGAAAGTTCTTTTGAAAACGTCTGGCTTGTCCACATGCAAAGCAATTACGTGGTCCCTTATCCTCCTGTCCTTGTTTCATTAGCAGTCTCAGGGCAACTGCAAGAGCGTGTGTTTGTGCCTTTGCAAGAACTGTTGCTCTCTCTTCCTCAAGCAAACTTGCTTTTCCACATGCCTCAATCATGTCAATTAAAGTCGCTGTTTTTGATAGTGTTGCGAGTATCTTCTTGCATGTAGCATTAGCATTGTGCACGGCAAGCTCTAATCCTATAGAGGATTTTGTATCTCCTGTAAGATTTGGTGCTCCAAGAGCAGCTCAGAGTCGATCCAGGAATTGCAAGTACACAATCTGATGTTCAACCACAGAGATCATGGTTTCCCAATTTGCGGTACGGCTTTAAAGGAGCTCTCGCAAGGGCTTGGGATTGTTTTAAGATTTGGGGATCCAGGCAAGGCTGCACCTGTGAGTCAGTAAACTGTCCCCTGCCCAGCAACATGTCAGCAGTAGCTGTGAGGAATGGATTCCCCAGAGCATGATTCAGATTTGAAATATCTGCTAGCTCCACTCGTGACATCGAATCATCTTTCCACAAAAGCTCAGAGTTGGTGTTAGCATCATCTCTGCTTTTTTAATTGCATCAAAAGGACACATTATCTGACTCATAAATAATTGGTCCAGCAGAGTTTGCACATACAGATTATTCATTCCGTATTGCACAATTGCTTTCTGACCCTCCTGAACTACTTTCCAATCCAATGGTGTCCATAATCTAAAATTAGGATTATTTGCATCAGGAGTAATCACTGGGAAGGCTGATACTCCATTAACAAATTGACCTTCAATAATTGCTTCCTTGATTTCCACCTAGCGCTAGGATCAGGCGTATCTTCAGGGGGATTGGGTGGGACATGAGATTTTGGTTGCACCAAAGGGTCTTTGGCAGGAGTCTGTGAAGTTTGTTCGTTTCACAGCCAAAATTGTCCAAGCCTGGTTCCTGCCATTGTTTTCTCTTTGCGGATTAGTGTTGAGCATGTTGCCTCAACAATTTGCTCAGCATCTCATCCTCAGCATTATGGAGGTCATTCTGTACAGGGGTCTCATCCCTTTATATTTCTCTTTCTCTGTCATATATCACGGCAGAGGCTCTGATCTTTTCACAGCTATCTCATCAATAGTGTAGATAATCTGCTACAATTCCATCCCCTTGTAATAAGTAACCCAAACTATTTTGCTGACTGAAATATTGAGACAAAGCTTTAGGAGGTACAACATGTTTTTGAGTTGCAAAGATGGTTATTTCAAGGAACATCTTGAGAAACTAAGAAACCACAAAATGTAAATACAGTATTGTTATGGCATCAAGCACACAGATGTTGGGTAAAGAAAGGGGTTATGAAACCCAAGGGTCAAGAAGGATCGAATGGAAAATTCCCCGAGCAAGACAAAGAAAATCTTGAAGGAAGAGACCAATTTTGAAACTAACATGGGGAGGAATAAAAGGAGGCCATTTCTGATCAGAAGGTGTGAGCCTGTTGTGGAGCTGCGTCTCCCGGGGCCGCGCAGTGCTGCTTTGCTTTCTAATCAAATAAAATTGTAATAATAATTCCACCCCACTCGGTGGTTGGTATACTTTACTATAACACCCTGATGCATCATCTCATCCATAAAATCTTTTTGCACATCAGACTGTGTACTCTTATCCATCCTATATGGCTGGAGGTCAGGGTATAATGCATCTGCTACAGCCTCTGATGCTTTACGATGCTCTTCAGCATCATCCAGATCCATTTTTTCATCCGGCAATGGGATGTGCTCTGCATCTGTAGGTGGTGCAGAAAAGAAGACAATTTCATCTTCCTCCACAAAGAATTGCTTTCTATCTATAGGGAAGGCTGCAAGGTCCTCCTCAGCCTTAGCGACCATGGCTAGTGCTTCAGCAGGTGAGATTCAAAATAGGGATCTGCTTGTAAAACTGATGCTGCTTCCATGAACACACAACAGCTGGATACACCCTCCTATAATCCTATTCATCAGCTCTCTGGTTATATGTGACGAGTGACAGACAATTCACCTTCCATCTCTATTTGTTTTTTTCCTTCTCTCTCAATAGAGTGGGAATGAATTTTCATGGCATTAGGAGCACAACAGGTTTATTCCATACTGGGAATAGAGGGGATGCCCACACAGTGACAGAGAAGGAAGGATGAACAGTTTCACTGTAGTTAGGCACCCAGATATGGTTTTTGTGCTCATGAGCACACAAATTCAGTCCAGTGGGTTATAAGTTATGAAACCTCAAGCAGTGAATCAATGAATTAATGTGACAGACTAGTCTGGGTTAAGGGGACTGAGCCTTTGTTGTGTTTGTCTGTCATATTTCTTAATGAACTCATGGACTGAAGGTGAAATCACTGAGTATGTTGTCCTCTAAATCAGAGAGATACAAATGGACTGTGACACTTCAGAAAGCATGGCGGAGTCTAGCTCAGCAGGCATAGTGAGAGAATAAAAGCATGAGAGCTCTGCAGCATCTTTATTAATGACCTGGATGATGAGACAGTGTGGTAGTTTGATTTTTAAGCAGATGGGATTCAAACCATGGACCATCTACTTGTAAGACTGACACTGTTTCCATTCCCATGATCTTATTCACCAAAGGAATTTTTGGAATCTGGAACTTATACTGCTTTCTGATTTCCCTCATCACCATCTTTTACGGGTGTTTCTGCAGTCAGCTACAGAGCTACACAGCTCACCAGTTGTTTGGGATGAGTAACAGGCAATTCATTTTCCATCTTTCATTTTCCATCTCTATTTGTTTTCCTCCTTTCCTCTCAGTCTCTCAACAGAGTAGGATTTTGTTTTCATGGTGTTAGGAGTGCAGCAGGTTTCTACTGTACCAGGGGAGGGAAGGAAGCATTAGGAGGAGGCAAAAGTCTGTTGCTATGGTTTTTTTCTATCTTTTAAAACCCTTTCTTTACCTTTTCCTGTTAATAAACTCCTGATCTTCATAGTAAGTCCCTGGATTTTGCATTCAACCCTGAGAGTAAGAAGCAAAAACCAGCACCAAGAGTTAAGTCAACAAGTCTGCAGATGAGAGAAGACTGAAGGAATAGCTGAATCCGCCAGCTCTTGCAGCCATTCAGAGGGACCTCGACAGGCTGCAGAAATTGGCTGAGAGGATCCTCATGAACTTCAACAAGGAGATGTGCCAAATCCTGCAACCTTCCCACCACAGCATGTGCAGGGGACCACCCAGCTGAAAGCATCTTGGCCAAAAAGGACCTGGGGTTCTTGAGAGGTGACTGGTGGAACATGGGTCAGCATGTCCTTGCTGGACAGAGTGAGGGGGAATCCTGGGCTGCACTGAGCTGTGGTGTAGGTCCACCCACCCAGCCATAAAGCAACTGGTAGCTGCTTGTTCACTTCTTCCCCTGCTGGTGGGATGGGGAGAAGCAAATATGACGAAAGCTTCAAAGGTTGAGACAAGGACCATGAAGGCAGTCACCAAATACAGTCATAGGCAAAAGACAAAGTTGCCTTGGGGAAAACCATCAATTTCACTTAAACAACAAACATACCACCAACCTGTAAATCAAATCAGAGCAAGACAATGAGAAAACCAACTAAATCCTAAAATCACCTACCCCCACCACTCCTCTCTTCCCAGACTTGGCTCTGCTCCTGATTCTCTACTTCCTCCCATCCTCAGCAGAATATGAGGATAAGAATGGGGGTTATGGTCAGCCTGCCTTACATGGTTTCTGCTGCTACTTTCTCCTTATATGGTCCAATATGTGGTTCATCCTACAGGAGACAGACCTCCATGAACTTCTCCAGTGTGAGTTATTCCCACAGGGCTGCAGATCCTCACATATGGTTCTTGTGTGGGTCCCTTCCATGGACTGAGTCCTCCCAGTGAAGGTCTGCTCCAGTGTGGGCATCCCTCAGAGTCATGGTCCTCTTCAGGTGAAGTCACTGCTCATGGGATCCTTCATTGGCTGTAGATGGGCATTTGCTCCACCATTAATGTACAAGAGCTTGTCCTAGCATTGGGTGTCACTGAGCAGAGCCTGGCTCCTTCCTCCTGACACTCACCCTGTCCATATTGATCAACATTCATGGGGTCACCCCTCAGGCTTCTTTTTTTCAAGCTCAAGAGACCCAGCTCCCTCAGCTTTTCCTTATCTTCCTTTATCATCCCTGTGGCTCTGCGCTGGACTCTCTTGAGCAGTTCTGTGTCCTTCTGGAACTGAGGGGCCCAGAACTGGATACACTATTCCAGATGGCGTCTCACTGGGGCAGAGAAGAGGGGGAGGAGAACCTCTCTCCATCTCCTAACCATCCCCCTGCTAATCCACCCCAGGATGCCATTGGCCTTCTTGGCCACAAGGGCCCATTGCTGGCTCCTGGCCACCCTGCTGGCCACCAGGACCCCTAGGTCCCTTTTTCATATCCTGCTGTTCAACAGAAGATTCTTCTTGATGGTGCACATTAACAGAACAAGGGTCATTTAGCAAAAACTGGAGCACAGGACGTTCCACCTAAACACAAGGGAAAACTTTTTCCCAGTAAGGATCCCTGTCTCACAGGATTCCATGAGTGGTTGTGGGGTTTCTTGCTCTGGAGACATCCAAAACCTACCTTGTCATCTTGGTCCTACTCTAGATTCTCTTGCCTTAGCAGTAGGATTGAACTAGATGATGATCTTCAGAGGCTGATCTTCAGTCAGAGATTCTGATTCCTCCACATGCTCAGAATTCACATCCAGAATGAGGTGCATTGCGGCTGTTTAACATCTTTGTTGGTGACATGGACAGTGGGATTGAGTGCACCCTCAGCAGCTTTGCAGGCAAGAACAAGATGAATGGTGTGTAGCAATGGGATTCATCCACAGGAATCTAGCCAGGCTGGAGAGCTGGGATTGTGAAAACCTCATGAAGTTCAACAAAGCTGGGGGTTGAAGGGCAAGAGAGAGAGAACATGCGAGTGGAAGGGCGGTCGCGAGAGGAAGGGCAGTCACAAGAGGGAGGGGGGAAGGGCTAGAGAGAGCACGAGAGGGGAAGGACGAGAGAGCAAGAGGAATGGTGAGAGAGAGAGTGCACGCAAGAGGAAGGGCACAAGAAGAAGGCGTGAGATGAAGGGTGCCAGAGGAGGGTGAGAGCGTAAGGGCAAGATGGTGAGAGAGGGAGGGTGAGAGAGAGTGAGAGGAAGGGTGCATGAGAGAGAGCATGCAATAAGAAGGGCACAAGAAGAAGGGCGCCAGAGGAAGGGAGCAAGAAAGGAAGGATGAGAGAGGAAGGGCAGCCCTGTGGTGAAGGCCTTGTGAGTGCTGGTCTCAGGAGCCCCCTCACATAGTGGGCTGTGTCCAGCAGTGGGGAAGCAATTAGGGAGGGGACTGCTCCCCCTCTCGTGCACTCTGGAGCCAAGGTGTGGGAGCGGATGCAGTGCCTGGGGAGTCTGCGGCAGAAACGATCTTTAGGGACCAACCAAGGCCCAGCACCTCTGCTCACAGAGCCACCGCTGAGTCAGCGCCCGCCATTTCCCGCTTCACAAGCCGCCATTTCCTACCCCGCACCGGAAGCGGCCCCGCCCCATTCCGAGCCACTTCCTGCGCCACCGGAAGCGCCTCCCTCACTAGCGGCGCCTCTCACGGCCGCCCGGCGGCGCCGCTCCGCACTTCCCGCTCTCCCGGAAGTGGCCGCCGGTTGGGCAGTGCAGTGGAGAGACCAGGCGGACCGGGGTGACGTCACGGAGCGCCCTCCACGGCCGCTGCCTGGCCAGCGCAGCTGGGGCCGCTCTCCACCTCCCCTCCCCCCAACCCCGCCCCAGTCTCCTCTCCCGCCGCCGCCATTTCTGCTGTCGCCATGTCCAGCCGCAGCCCCCAGCGGCGCTCGGGTTTCGCCGCGCACTTGTGAGTACTGGGGCTCCTCCCGGCGCCTCCTCCAACGCGGTTCCCGGGACAGCTCGGCAGGGAGACACCCGCCAGGTAACGGAGCCGCCGCTCCCGGCGGGGCCCCGTGAGAGTGCGTAAACGGCAGCGCGGGAGGGGCCCATCCCGGCGCCGCCTCTGTTAGCGGGGGGAGCGGCACCAGGATGGGTCGGAGAGTGTCTGGGGCAGATGAGGGAGCGGGGGTGGGGGTGAGCCGTGGCCGCTTCCCCCTGAGACCCTCCCGTCTCCGCCGGGTTCGCGGGTGCCCCCGCCTGGCTCGGTGCTCTCTCTGCTGTTCCCTGGACACAGAGCCTAGGGCTCCTCCCGGAACCCGAAGGGGTCCAGGAAAGCTGTAGAGGGACTTTTACAAGGAATTTAGTGACAGAGGAGCTGGGCTAAAGCTAAAAGAGGGGAGTCTGAGCTGAGATCTAAGACAGAAATCTTTCCCTGTGAGGGGCCTGAGGCCCTGGAACAGGTTGCCCAGGGAGGCTGTGGCTGCTCCATCCCTGGCAGTATCCAGGCCCAGGTTGGATGGGGCTCTGGGCACCCTGATCTGGAGGGAGGTGTCGCTGCCATGGTAGGGGGTTGGTACTGGGAGGAGGTCTGAGCTCCCTTCCAATCCAGACTGGGATTCTGTGAAACAGTGAGGCCATGCAGTGATAGAGGCCATGGCCTGGTGAGGCTCAAGGTTAGGAGGTGAGGCTTTAGATTTAGTGCAAGAATTGGTGAGGTTAGGAGTTCAGTGAAGCTTATGCTCAAGACAGCTGGAGAACTGGCAGAAAGAAGTGGCTGTTCTACAGGGATTTAACCTGGTTTACCCCAGAGCAGCGTTATCCCAATCTGATAATTGAAACCTGTGACTGTAGAACCAGTGTGAGCAGGGTAACGTGAACTCAACTCTGCATCGCTGTTGTGCTCTGGTTGTTTCACTGAGTTTGGTTGCAAAGGGTTTGAGGTTCAGTTTGAGTAGCTGCTGGGTTGCTGGGACTGTGGGTGTAGGGTTGGAGCTGCTGATGTTCTCTGTGATTCTGCCAAAGGGTTTCTTAGAATCATTAAGGTTGAAAGAGACTTCCAAGATCATCAGATCCAACCATCAGCCCAACTCCACTGTGTCCACCAAGCTCCAGGGCCACAGCTGCACATTTTCTGAACCCCTCCAGGGAGTGTGCCTCCACCTCCTCCCTGGGCAGCCTGTTCCAAGGCCTCCCCTCTCTTCAGGGGGACAAGTTTTTCCTCAGATCCAACCTGATCCTCCCCTGGCACAACCTGATCCCAGTTCTTCTGCTCCTTTTGCCAGTCCCTAGGGAGAGGAGAAGAGGCCAACTCCCTCCTCACTGCAACCTCCCTTCAGATAGTTATAGAGAGCAGTGAGGTCTCCCTGCAGCCTCCTCTTCTCCAGTCTGAACAACCCCAGCTCCTTTATATTCTCCCCATCAGCCTTATTCTCCAGCTCCCTAACCTGCCCAGTTGTCATTCTCTGCCTCCTCTCCAGCCCTTCCCTGCCCTTCTTGCACTGCGGTGCCCAAAGCGCAAGCCCAGGTGGCTGAGAACACTGGTCTGTAGTTGAAAGCTGCTGACTGCAGTAAACTACAGAGCCTTTAGGAAAGACTCAGGATTCCAGATTCACATGGAAACCGCATTTCCTCATCTCTTCCAGGCAGTAAGAACAGCCATATTGTTCCAATATTCTGCTGATACAGGGTTGGATTAGGGCCACATAAGACAAAGAAGCTTTAGGCAGTTCATTTCTTTGTTTATAGTAAATGTTAGTTTTCTGTCTCCCTGGATCCCTGTTATAGTAAATGGCATTGGCTCTCTGAAGTTTGCAGGGGCTGATGGGTTGATCTGTGGTCCCAGAAGATGAGACTTGTGTCTAAAGAAAGAGCCTAGTGTAATGAACAGTAGCTTGTTCCCACCAGAAGAGAAGTTCTCTGTCAGAGATCATGCTGAGCAAGTCCTTTTTTATCTTCATTACTGGGTTTGGTAGATGGCAGGACAGTGATTTCTGGAGCAGTGGTGGTCATGGTGACTGCAATGGGTTTGCCAGTGGTTTCATTTCATTGTTGTTAGCTGCAGTGTCAGATGGTAATAGTGAAAGAAACAGCAATTGCGCTTCAGTGGAGGGTGAGTTTGTCTGTGTTGGGCAGGAAATGGAAGGTCTCTGTGGAACCTCTGCTTGGTGGAACTTGCTGAGCACTGTGGCTCAGCCACAGTGTTATTGATATTGAATGGAGAATTGACCTGTACTGATAATGACTTCTGCAGTCAAGAAAAACAGCATCTAGATGATGTTTCTCTCTGGGAAAGTCAGAGTGTTATTTAATTCAGTATAATTAATTATTTTATTTATTTCATTTATTTAAGTTATTGAATATATTTAAATTGTTAAATTAGCTTTATTCAATTAATGAATGTTAATTGTCTGTGGTATTTATTATTTTGTATTGTTTTTAGATTTTTATTTCTTTTAATGTTTATATTTTCTATTCTGTCAGCATCTTTATTTTTCTTAATTATTTTTAAAATTTGATTTTATTAATTCATTAAATATATTATTTATTTTTATCCATTTATATTAGTGGTTGTGTATTGGTTTGTTTTACTCTTCTATCATATATTTTTATTTTCTATATTTTACTCATTTATCATTTTATTGAAAGTCAACTACTTGCCTTTGATAATAGAATCACAGGATGATGTTCGTTGGAAAAACCCTTGAAGCTCCTCCAGTCCAACTGCTCCCCCAGTACTGCCAGGGCCCCACTGACCCTGGCTCACATTCCACAGCTCTACAGCCCTTCCAGACATGGGGACTCCATCCCCACCTTGGGCAGCCTGGGCCGGGCCTGAAGAACCTTTTGGGAGGGAAAAAGAAATTGGTCCTCAGGGCCAGCCTCCCCCTCCCTTGGGGCAACTCAAGATGCTTCCTCTGATCCTGTCCCAGCACATTTCTGTGGTGTCAGAGAAGCTTTCTACGAGATCACCACTACTTTTTTTTTTTTTCCTACTCCATGAGCTCCTTTTCTTGAGGCTCCAGGGATCTGCCCTGAACCCAGTCCTGGGGTCCTGCTGAAGCACTATGCAAAAGAAATATCCTTGACAGTTCATGGATGAGACTGAAGGAGGTTTCTCTTTGTGGGATAGGGAAGTGAGGGAGAGTGGAGAGCAGAACGTAAACAACTTGAGCCATTGTGGGAACAATGAGCAAGTACCGCTTAGCCTGATTTACTTGATTATTGTTTTGTTTGTTAATTTTAGGAGAGGAAATCAGCCTGTTCTTCAATTAATGTGATTAACATGATACTCCTTCTGGGAGACACTGGTGGAAAAATTTTTTTCACACTGCTGAAGGGATTCTTAAGCCATTTTTCAAAACTTAAAGTAGCTTCTAGCTTTCTTCAGCCCTCAATGGGGAATAAGAAAGCTGAAAGTGCTTCATTTAAGTTGGTAGTGTGACGTGTCAGTCCTGGTTATTGTTATGTATTGCCTGGGGAAGTTTTTAGTGATGGGAGTGAAGCATTTTCAACCTATATTTGACACAGCAGAAGTGTATAAAGGCATCTAACAGTTTTTAGACCAGAGCTGGATCCAGCAGAGGCCTAGAGCTGTCAGAGCAGAGCCAGAGGAGGCTCCAGATGTGTTTCTATTGAGTGTGGAACTTGCTACTGTGGGACAGGCTTGGAGAACTGGAAGGATTCAGCTGGACGAGAGAAGCTCTGGGGAGACTTTACTGAGGCCTTTCAGGGCTTCAGGGGGCTGATCAGAAAGGTGGGGGTGACTGTTGAGCAGGGGCTGCTGTACCAGGACAAGGGGCGATGGTTAAACTGGCAGAAGGAGATTCAGCCTGGAGAGAAAGAAGAGATTGTTGGTGCTGAGGCTGGGGAGGGCCTGGCCCAGGTTGCCCCAAGAGAGGTGGGAGAAGCCCCATCGCTGGCACCATCCCAGGTCAGGTTGGCCCTTGTGGCTCTGAGCACTCTGCTCTGGGTGGGGCTGTCCCTGCTTAGGGCAGGGGTTGGACTGAAGGAGCTTTGAAGGTCCTTCCAACCCAAATCCTTCTGTGATCTTTCCTTCCTCTTTCACAGATGTTTGGTTAAATTAGTATGAATAGAACTGAACAGTATCTCACCTAAACAATTTCAGTCCTCCTTTCTTGTCTCTTTTTTAGCTTTTTATAACTCTGTAATCGTCTAAGTTCCTGCTGTTCCTTTCAGGTGAAATGTTACTGTCTAGAAACTTTTAATTTGGTGGTTTCTCACTCTTTTTGTGTAGGGTGTGAAGATAAAAAGCTGCAGCTGTCTAATGATGAAATGCAGATTGATCTGGAGCTCAATGAGGGTTGTTACTAGAGGTTTCATCCTCAGCCTATTTAAAAGATCCTGTTTGTAGTATGGTGTCCAACCCACTTTTTAAAGTCCATGAAAAGGGAATCTAACGGTGACTGCAGGTCCAAGCGACAAGAGGTGAGCACTAGCAAACAGCAGTGCTGCTGAAGAAAATCCTTATGCAAAAGCATGTCCTGTCTCATCTCCCTCTTCCTTTTGCTTCTTTGCTTGCTTCCTCTCTATCTCTGATGTGCTCCCTCTCATATTGCCCAACAGTTAGAGGACTCACCTTGCTTTGACAGGTGGAAGACTATTTCTCTTTGGAGGTTTCTTCTGCCCCTTGATGCCTATTTGCAGTTCTAGTTAGTTTGAATGAAGGTAAGTGCCTGCTTGCTCTGTTAAAGCTCTTAGTTGGTTCAGCATTTCCATGTCTGTGGAACTTGCTGGAAATTTCCTTCTGACTACTCCTTCAAAATGTTAATTCTTATGAACAGAAGAGAATTTGAGACTAGAACGCAGCAAGAAAGATTTCAACAGATGCAAAAAGTGGTCCAGGAGCTGGTTTTTGAATTCTATGTTATCAGGAGTGCTAGGGTGTATAAAGAGGCTCCAAGAGTGAGTGTTTTCAGCTGCAATGAATAAATACTTACAGTTGTTTGTTGAAGCAAAAATTTTTCCATAAGGTCATTGCTCTTCAGCACTAGTTTTGATTCCAAATTATACAGCTCCATCTACTATTAAAAACTGATGGCAGCTTCCACTAGGAACTGTGTGGAGCACAGTGTCCATATTTCTGGGTTTAGTACATTACTTTCAAAGTCAAACCAGTGTAGATTTTCCTGCACTGATAAATTCCATGAAGGCCTGAGGTGGTTATTGTTTGCACAACATCATCTCCTTGGAACGAGGCATTGTACTGACATACTGTGTTTGGGAGGGAAATGTGAAGTTACAGTGAGGAAGGTTGTGCCTTTGTGTTTTAGACAGACAGTCACATGTTGTGTTGGCTGCTGAGAGGAACATGACCCCTCAGATTGTAGCAGGAACTGTCCAGCTCTGGGAGTGAAGAACATCCTTGTGACTTGATGGCAGAAGGCAGTGTTTTGGCTGACTTCTTGAGCAGATGTAACTGTGGGATGCATGATGGTACCGCCTAGTCACTCTGCTCCAAGCTGAGCTAGAAGCCCAAACCAATGCTGGTGTTTCAGAAGTACTTGTCAGTAAAAAGAATCCAGTGCTGATGTCATCTGACCAGGAACTGGGACATCATCTCATGTCCATGTTCTCAATGCATTTATTGATACAGAAAGCCAATGGTACAGAGCTAGAATGTTCTGGGTGCCTGAAAGTGGAATTGATATCTTTGCCTTTTAATTATGCTGGTTCTGTTGTGAGGACCATGACACCTACTCCCAGTTCACTTGGTCTCTTTTTACTAGTGAGGGCAACTCTGTTTTGATCGTCTCTGCATGTGCCATCTTGCTTCTGTGACGCTTTGGGCATCTTGGACTTCTTCTGGAAGTCCCAAGAGTTCTTTGGAGAGCTGCAGTTTTGTGTTTCAGCAAACTCTTGAAGTGGGGAAGATTCTCTTGCAATGGACTTGAAAAATTGTGCCATTAGAAGCAGTCACAATTAACTTCTGGCTTGCCAGGGTTCTGTCTGTTCCTTTGCTGTTTTGAGTTCTACCTTCACCTGCCAAAACTGCATTTTACTCTTCAGATGTCACTGGTGCTGCTTCCTTGTTTTCATCCTCATTTTTGAAGCCTTTTCCTTCCTAGACTTAGACTTCTGTTCCTCTCCTGCCTTGAGAGCAGCTGAAGTGTTCGTTCTTTCATCTCTTTAAGCCAACTGACCATCTTTGTACTCCCTGTCTGCCCAAAGAATGAGCAGGCGGCTGAGATTTAGGCAGATGTTCCACTAAGCAAATGTGTTCTACATCCATCTTTCTTTCTTTCTTTTGTAAATGTGTCTGAAATCATTTCTAATTCATCTTGCCATGCCGCTAATCTGCCTGTATTTTCCCAAAGCTTCCTGGAGTCCACACTTAGCACTGGGTGGGAAAAGTAATAGTAACTGTGAAGGCAAGGCAACAAACACAGTTTTTCTGTGAAATCTACAGAGACTGTTTTATGTTTTCAGAATGAAGGGCCCTGTCAGTAGAAGGGGAGGATGCTCTGAGGTGTTTTCTTGAGTCTTTACTTTTTACTTGAAAAGGATGCCAAAAGTGCAGTAAAACTGGACACTGTTTCCACATAGCCTGTGGTGTTTGGAAGGGCTAACCCCAAACTTACATGAAGTAGACCAGTATGATGCACCGTAGTGGTGAACTGGTAACAACAGGTGAGAAAGTGGAGATTCTCGGCAACTTTTTTGCTTGTCTTCACTGGCTCTTACGGCTCTCATGTTGATGGCCTACAAGATGGAGACCAGAGAGACAAAGTCCCCCGTACTGTGAGTGAAGGCAAGGTTCATGACCATCTGAGGAACCTGAAGATATACCAGTCCCTGGGACCTGATGAGACGTATCCTGGAGTCCTGAGGGAATTGGTGGATGCAGTTAACCACTCTCCATGGTATCTGAAAAGTCCTGGCTGTCATGTGAAGTCCCTGGTGACTAGAAGAAAGGAAACATCACACCCTTTTTTAAAAAGGATAAAAAGGAGTGCCCTGGGAACTCTCGATCTACCAGCTTCACCTCTGCCTGGGAAAGTCATGGAACAGATCCTCCTAGAAGAAATGCTGAGGCACATGGAAGTAATTGAGGACAGACAGCCGGGCTTTACCAGGGCAAATCCTGCCTGGCCAACCTAATGGCTTTGTACAGTGGAGTGACTGCATCAGTTGACAAGGCAAAAGCAGTGGATGTCATCACTCTAGGCTTCAGCAAGGCCTTTGACACTGTCCCCCACAGCATCCTTCTCTCTAAATTGGAAAGATGTGAGTTTGGTGGGTGGACTCTTCAGTGAATCAGGAACTGGCTGGATGGTCACATCCAGAGTAGTGGTCATCGGCTCTAAGTCTAGATGGAAAACAGTGACAACTGCTGTCCCTCAGGAGTCCATGCTGGGACAAGTGTTGTTTAATATCTTCATTAACAATGTTGACAGGGACACTGAGAGCACCATCAGCAGATCTACTGATGACACCAAGCTGGGTAATGCAGTTGATAGGCTAGAGGGTCCTGGACAGGCTACAGAAGTGGGCCCTGAGGAACCTCATGAGGTTCAACAAGGCCAACTGCAGGGTTCTGCCCCTTGGCCAAGACAATCAGGGATCTGAATCCAGACTGGGGGAGGACATACCTGAGAGCAGCAATGTGGAAAAAGAACTGGGGATACTGGCTGGACAGGAGCCACTGGTGTGCAATTGCAGCTCTGAAGGCCATCTGCATCCTGGGCTGCATCAACATTGTGGCAATCAGATCAAGAGAGATCATTCTGCCCTGGTGAGATATCACTTGGAGTCCTATATCCAGGTCAAGAGCCCCCAATCAAGAGGGACTGGGAGCTGTTGGACCAAGTCCAGAGGAGGCCACAGACATAATTCAAGGGCCTCTCTTCTGAAGACAGGCTGAGGGAGTTTGGGTTGTTCGGCCTGAGGAAGAGAAGGCTCTGAGGGGGCACCTCATAGCAACCATCCAGTACCTGAAGGGGGCTACTGAAAAGCTGGGGAGAAGTTTTTTTACAAGGGCAGTAGGTGAGAGGACAAGGAGTAATGGTTTTTAACTGGAAGAGAAGAGATTTCTGTTGGATATTAGGAAGAAATTCTTTAGTGTGAAGGTAGTGAGTCACTGGAACAGGTTGCCCAGGGAAGTTGCGGCTGCTCCATCCCTGGAAGTGTTGAAGGCCAGCTTGGAAGGGGGTCTCAGCAACCTGTTCTAGTGTGAAGTGTTGCTGTCCATGGTAGGGTGTGGAACTCAATGATCTTTAAGGTCCCTTCTAACTCTGACTTTTCTATGATTCTGTGCTTTTGGCCAGTTCTTGAGGATTAGCTCTGCCATTTTTCAGGACTTTAATCTGCGCTGGGTGTACAGGTCACTGCTGAGCATTATTTCAAATACCCATGCTGTGTTCACTTAATGCTGTCTTTCGTTTTTCTTTTTCTTTTCTCTTTTCTTTGTTTTGTTAAGCATCGCAGGCTGTGTGTACCGAGTAGTTCAGACGACGGAACCAGATGGAAAAAACCTTCTGAAATTAATTCCAGTTTCAAAATCTTCTGGAAGTTTTGTTCCAATAGTTCAGTCTTCAGCCATGTCCGGTAATTCTAAAGCGAATATCTCTAGTCCACTCAATGCTGCTCTTAAGACGCAGCTTGCCACAGCTACTGCACCTTCACTTGTTAGTCCTGGAAAGATTTTTCTTGCAAGGACGTTAGAAAACCAGGACAGTGTTAGGACAGGTTCTGAAATCAAAAGTGTAATTACCAAGTCAGCTGCTAACAACCCGAGTGGTTGTGTTTCTGTTGATAGACTGTCTTTGCAGAACATTGCTGTAATGAGTTCACCTAAACAGAATAACACCATGTACACAATCCTAAACACTAGATCTCATCCGGTCAATGTGAAGTCTCCAGTACTGCCCTTGGGCCACCACATCCAGATACCAGCTGATGCAGAAGTGAAATCTGTCCCAGCTTCTTTTTTACCAGCTGTAATACAGCAAAAAATACTTGCAGCTGCCACAACCAGTTTATCTGAAGGAGCGGAGAGTGCCAAAACTCCAACTGTTATTTACGTGTCACCAGTGAACACAGTGAAAACTGCCCTGCCCAAGAGTTTGCCACCTGGTCACCCACAACCTGCCACAGAAGTCTCAAAAGCATTAATAGTGACACCTACGCAGAAGGGAAGTAGCTCTTTTGCTGAGGCAGGAACATCTGGTGGTCAGCAGTCTCAGCAAACTCCCATTCAATGGATTGTGCAAGAAACTCCACAAACACCACCACCCCGCCTTATTCCTGTGAAGTCATCAAATAATATGGCTTCCAAGATCTTGAAAGCTTTGTCAGATGTGAATACTGTGAAAGGTAGCCCTACAAATATTTTACCAGCCTGTTCTAGCAGTGCTGGTGGGAGCCAAGCAAAAATCACATCTCTCAAAGGTAATTCCCTGGTCATGCACAATGGGAAGGTCTATTTGTTGACCAAAAGAGGCTTTGGTGTTGTGTCAGCCCAAGCTGACAAACTCCCACCTTCACCTTCTGATGCTTCGCTTAAACAGAACGAGATGCCCAAGCCAACCATTTCTACTGAAATCAATAAAATAACCAATCAAGTGGTGAATCTGGTGTTGTCAAAGAGCAAAGGAGTGCTGTGTAATGTAGGTTCAAACTCAAACAATTCTTCTACAGTTGGCATAGGAAATGGCTTAGAACCGGCACCCACAGCTCTGGCGACACCAAGCGCTAATCAGCAGAGTCCTGTACACCAGAAACCTTTCACCGAGAGCAGGTCCAGTGGAGTGACCGCTGTTGCAGCAGTAGGGCCACAGGAGAGTGTTTGCCAAAACAGCAGAGAAGCAAGCCATTCCCCTGCAGCAGCAAGTGCTGTTTTCCCTCAATGTGAGCAAGAGTGCGAGTCCAGTGAAGACTTGCAAAAGGTAACTGTCTCCACTAAACCTGCCCGTCTCAGCATTTGCTAGATTGTTTATGGTCCTGTCTCTGAATAAAAAGGTTATTAATAAGTTCACAGATGTTTGTAAGCAGGTGGAATTGTAAGCAGGGCAAGTGTGGTTCTGCTCAGCTCATGGTTGCTGGGTGTTTCTAGTAAGGTTGTGCTGTGCAGATGCGAAAATGCAGAAAAGGTTGAGGAGGAAATGACTTCTTATTTCCTTGGAAGAGGAATTGTTGGTAACAGCTGAATCTAGAGGGAAGTTGTTAGTAGTTTGGGCTGTGGGAGGTGCCAGCTTTCTGATGCTGTTCATGCCATGTTCTCACAGCTCAGCCATTGATGGTGGGCTAGGTGGGATGTGGAGAGGTTTGCAGCTACACAAGAGGAAAACCAAGTAGAAGAGCAGGGTTTGTCACCCAGAGATGATCTGGGGTGTTGCACTAAGCTCCAGTCTCTGCTAGCTCAGGCAGCTGAGGGCGGGGGCTACATTTCCTTTCTTTTGCGCCATGATGTGGCAAAATCCATGGTTTCGTGTAAGGCAGAAAAAACTGTGAAAGGTCTTCAGGCTCCCTACTTCAAACTGGGCCTACCTATCCGTCTAGAAACATGGTGTCAGATAGATGGAAAAGATCTTGATTCTCAAATTCCATAAAATCTACCCATGGAGGTCCAGTAGGTAGGGCACATTTTCCATTGCTCAAGGTCAGAATGAATTTACCTCCAGATGAAATGATTTTGGAGCTAGGTTACAGTGGCTAGTGCTGCCCAGGCAGGAGAGAAGCAGCAGCTAAGCAGAGATGTGCAAATTTCAGGCATTTAATCACTGCAACAGAATGTGGAGCCTCTGTTTTTAGTTGTTTCTCACCTGAAAACTGGTTACAATGGATTCTTTTTTACTTATTTCAGTGCTGTGTGATGTCAGGGGTTGGAATCCTCATTTGCTTTAACCTCTGTGAAAAATAGTCTCAAATGTTGCTGCTTGTGGGCTATGAATTTACAGACCTGATGTTCTGTGCTGAGGCTGAAGGTTAGAAACAGCTCAGGGTACAGAGAGGTCCCATGTGAGAGGCTCTGCTGGCTTTAGCCATGATGCAACTGACGAGCCAACAAGTGACGCTGCAAAGATGCTCTCTACTCTTCCCTCACGTTCTTCTGTTACATGAAAGTTTCAGAACAAGTGATTCCCTTGTTGCTTCTATCTCAGTGGTTTTACTAGTTGGACAGTGCCTCATCCAGATGTTCCACGCTCTAGTCAGGGTTTTGAAAAACTAACAAGAGCACTAGGCTTCTGATAATGTGTAAAACTGCCTGAATTTGCCTGCTTGTGCTAAGTGTGACTCTTGGAGACGAGAAGGGGAAACAGCTGTTCACCTGTGTAACTAGTAGTGTGGTTTTAATACGGAGAGAGAGTGATGGCTCTCTCCCTGTTTCTGTATTTCAGATCAAGCGGGAAAAGATGGATTCACCAGCAAAGGTTATTAAAATCAATCACCAAGAGAAGATGCCTCTGAAACAGGACATGGAGCTAAGGAAAAAATTTGGCCTTTTTAAGGAGGAGAGAGTGTATGTTAAGAAGATGCCATCATGCACCCGTTACGTGGAACCAGAAAAAAAAGGTTTTGCCAATAACAGCTTGAGAAAGGAAAACGGCTCTTGCAGTTCATCGCCATTAGACGCGAAAATAACAAACCGGCGTTGGGAACGTGCTAAAGGGGAAAAGGTATCTTGACATTTTTCAGTTTTACAGCAGTGCAGTTAGCCACTACAGAGTCACGTGGTTGGTTTTACCCTCCTGCCTCTGGATTTGTCAGGTTGAGGCAATAATTGTTACCTTCTCCAAAGAAATTGCTCCTGGATCTTGAGTACTGCAATGGTTGGGTCATTTCACTGTGACTTACGTGTCATCAAAGAGCTTTTATCCTTGTTTATGGGTTCCAGTGGAAGAAATTCACAGGGCAAATACTTTGAGGAAGGCTGGGTCCTCCAGTGATGGCTGAACACTCAAAGGGATGGTCTTTACTGCAGGAGCAACCGTTTGTCTGTATCCTCCCTGTTTAGCGTTCTGTGAACAATGACTGTATCCAGGAGTTCAGTGGAGCTAAGCTAAGTCATGGTAATTTATCGTGAGGCTTTACCCTTAATTTCAAATCAGTTGAGTGCTGGTATTTCAAGGCACTTGGGACACTCGCATGACTCAGTGTAGCTGACTTCTGAAGAAGGCTGTTCACTTGGTCATACAAGGACTTACTGAAAGAAAAGGTGTTGGAACAGGCTGTCCAGGGAGAGGGGTGGAGGCACGGTCTCTGGAGGGGTTCAACAACTGGGCAGCCAGGGTATCTATCTCAGGAGATGGAGTAGTGGTTGGGGATTGTAGGGTGGATGGTTGGACTGGATGATCTTGAAGATCTTTTCCAACCTGCATGGACCTTTGTATCTGTCTAATCATTAGAGTTACAGATGTCCTCTAAGTGAACCGCTCTGGCTCACTTGGAGCTTGAATGCTTCTGGAAAGGTTCCCTCAATATTAAGGGCTTCCATTTTAGTGCTTGAAAAGGATTTTGTCTATCCAGAGTATTTCTGTGCAGCCATAGCGTTCTGCACTTATTTTGTACGATTCTCTTCCACTCAGTCAAAGGCTTCCTCAGATATTTTGCATTCTGTGTGCAGACTTAATCTGGGGAAAAAATGGAAATCTGGAAATAACTTGAAAAAAGTCTGAAATGGCCTCAAAGAGCCCTCAAATAGCACCCCCAAAAACCTAAAAGATGGGAAAAGCCCCCCAAAATCCTAAAACTCTGTAAAATCTGCTCTGAGCAGATCTGCTGACCACTCCTAATGAGTGTTTAAATGAAGAGCGGGAGGACTGCAGTCTGGTAACAGACCTAGCAGTTTGGGAAAGTGCAAGCATGAAAAATACACCTTCATTTTGAATTGTATCTTGGGCTACAGGTAAAGTACTTACGCGACAGCAGGGGGTGCTGGTTGGGCACAGGAAGGGCAGAAGTGCCACTGTTGACTAGGAATCTTTGCTAGAAAAATCCTGAGCGTGGCTCACGCTGCTGAAAGAGCCATCTTCCCTACAGCAGCTCTAAGTCTGCAGCAAACAGCTTGTACTTTGTGAGCTGTGGTGGTGTGCTGTGGGATACTGGACTGTGGAAACTGCTTCACAGTTTAACAGCGGTTTCCTTTGTGTGTTTCTTGCGTCTGCAGGTAATTGTGAGTCTGGGAGAATTTTTGACTAAGAAAAGAAAAAGAAAATCTGCCCCTTTGACAGAGAGTGGAAAGAGAAGAAGAACAAAATCCAATGCAAATCTAATCTCGGAAAATACTGTCTCAGCTTCCAGTGTCCTGACCAGAAGTGTTTCCCCTCCACCAGTGTCACCACAGCCAAGTATTTCCACTGACGTGGTGGTGCCATCTGTAGAGGAGGAGTCTGCGCAAGACCCTTGCACTCAATGCAGTGACAACCAAGAGCCAGCTCTTCCCGTTGTAGTGTCTTGTGAAGGTAATGCTTCAATTTTTGATGCTTCGCCTTTGCCTCCCCCAGACTTGGATGAAACAGTACGGGATGAGAAGATCAAACGGCTTAAACAGCTCTTACGGGAACGAGAAGTGGCTCTTGAGGAGATACGCAGGAAGATGCAGCAAAGCTGAAATACTGAGGCTGGTGATGTGGAACGTAATCATCTTCATTTCAGCTACTTGAAGAAAGGTTTTGGTTTAACATGAATGTTTTTGGTAGGAGGAAGATCTTAATGAAAATTAGAGTATTTAGAAAAGTCCCGGCTTCTTGTCAATAGCCAGAGATAAAAGACTCAGACCATCGCTTTCTGCTTCTGGGACATTTTTCTCAGAGAAGATGGACGTTTTTTATGGGTGTCTTCTCTCTGTTTTGAAAGAGCAGCTTCTGTATTTAGCGATCATATTCCCCACTTGGCAATTCCTTGGCCCCTCCCCTAGGAACTGACTGCAAACCACAAGTGTGGGTGCTTTGGATTGTTTCACTAGTGCTCAGGCCAACTTGTGTGAACCCCTGAGAACTGTCAGTAAAGGTCAGTGTGTAATAAATGCCATTGATGAGGGCTGGGAGTTAGACTGCAGGCTAACCTCAGCTATTTATACAACCCCCTTCCAGATGTGAAGTTGTCAGCAGTGGAAGCCCCTGCTGACAGTTATGCAATATGTGTCTCTTACCATTGCTAGTGTGAGCCTTCATAAGGCCTTTTCCAGCTGTGTGGTGCTGAAGTTGGCTGGGGGGAGGGGGGGGTGTGATACAGGGTGATATTTTGGGGAAGTCAGGTGCTTCTTTTTAAAAATCAGACTTGTCTTGATGAGCAATGTGAAGCAGAAAAAGACTTTTCTTTTCCTGGGGTGATACCTTCAGTAATTCCTGGTGAGTATCTCTTCCTTGAATGTGTTAGATTATTATTTGGATGTCTTTTGTGCTGCCTTCGTTTAGCTTTGCAGGACATGGTGTGCCCTTTGCTCTCATAGCTCTTACAGACCTCTGTAGTGTATTTTCCCAGTGTGTTCTGTCAGGAATTGTACGGGTGCCCTGCCCCACCATCTCTTTGTGTTAGTAACCTTTGCGAAGGCCCTTCTGTAACTCTTCAGCCTGTATTACAGTCATAAATTCATAAATGAACAGTTTTACCAGCAGAACTTGAGGTTTTTCTCTTGTCCATTTATGGTTTTATTCAACATCACTGATCCCTGTAGAACTCCCCCTGCTGATTTCTCTTCACTATTTACTGCTCTTCTTTCTGTGTTTTGATTGAATTTTCATCTGCAAGGTTTTTCTGTTGTCCCCTGGATGCCTGGGGTACAGTTAGGGTCTACAACGCTCTCTGGAACTAAAGCAACACTCTTCAACAAAACCCTATCAGCCTTCTGTTCGTTATGAATTCTCTTGACTGTGAAAAACTTGCTGCCAGAGACAGGACAGCCTTTTAAAGGGGAAGAAAAAGATTGTCCCAGCTCCACAGAGCTTGAGATGGACCCAGTGTAGGAGAATACGATACAGCAGGCACACAAGGGTGGGTGGAGAGGGAAGGTTTGTCATGGAACTAAAGTCTTTAATGGTTGAGGTAACAGTGTAAGAGGCAACAGCCTGTGCTAGAACAAGCAGCTGTGATGTTACCCTGGGCATCTGTGGGCTCCCTGTGCTATGGGGCAGAAATCCAAAGTTTAGCCCAGGGCAACAGACACCTCACAGGGTGCTGATACACAGCAGAGAATGATGTGAGTGGAATGGTCCTCCTACCCTGCATTCTCAGGCAGCTGAGGATCACAGAGGTAGGAGCACATGCAAGAGCTGAGCAGCAGAGAAAGGGATGGTGGTGGCTGGACCAGAACCCTGTAACTCCGATTTGCTCATGGAGCAGGTTTGCAGAGGTAGTTTGTCCTTTGCTGGTAAGTGTGGAAAGCAGAGACTAATTCATTGCAGAGGATCATTTCAAGTGATCTCAGTAAGGAAGGTGTCTGTCGCTTCATCCGTGCTTGTTCTGGAAAATGGGAAGAAGTGAAGTGTGGCCACACCCGTAGTAGTGAGGACATAGTTGTGTGTGGGAAGTGTGGGTGTTCTTCACTTGTATGTGGTTGTGATGGGTTGACTTTGATCAACTACCAAGCGCCTCCCCAGCTGTTTGTTCACTCCTCTCTCCTTCAATTCAGGAGGCAAGGACTAGAGGAAGGCAGTTCCACAGGTTAAGCAAAAGCTGAATGCAGGCACAGAACACAGAGCTCAGTGCCCATGTTGTGCCAGCAGGCAGATGTTCAGTCATTCCTTGGGGCTTAGGTTATAGACCGTTTACTTGGGAAGAGAAGGGCTGTAACCATAACCATCCCTGCATCCTCCTCCCTAGAGACTTTATTTGCATGACCCCATCCAGAATGGAATATCCCTTTGATAAGCTTGGGGTGACAGTCCCTTCTCAAGTCCTCCATCTTCAGTCTGCTTCCTGAGAGGGAGAAGAAGACAGAGCCTTGATGCCACACGAGTATCAATGGCCAAACCACTGCTACTTTACCAGCACCAAATCGCAGCACCACGTGGGTTGCTCATTACGACACTGATGCCATCCCACCCCATCCAGTGTGGCAAGAGGGCTGTTGGAAGGAGGTGGAAGAAACCTTGCATCTTGTGTGTGGTGGTAGAGTTTCCTGTTGTGCTGCCCTTCCAAGAGACATCGCTCGCCTGTCCTGTCTGCTGACAAAAGTCAGTCTTTTCCAGCCATCTCCAAACAAATGATTGAACCCAAGTTCCCTTGTTGTGCCCTTTTGCTGGAGCTTTTCCAGGGTTGATTTCTACTACCACCTTCCTTCCAGAGCCTCTTTACCCTAGCAGAGACCATTAGCTTGAGTTTTCTCTAGAGACTGTGATAAGATGGTGAGAACTCAGAGGAGAATTGTCGCTGCAAGGTTCTGAAGAACCAGATGACCAGTAGGATATGGTGCAGGAAAGCAAATGGGCTGTTTCCTTGTGACCAAGTACTGCAAAACAGTGCAATTGAGAAAGCCCATGTTGGCGATGGAAGAGGAAGAGAGGGCCAGCATCACAAAAACCAGAAGGGATCAGGGAGCCAGGAGAAGCCCTTCGATGTGCTGATGTGGGAAACTTCAACCAACAGCAGAAACACAGTGACTTCCAACAGCTGAGGGTGGAACTACTCCTCCTCCAGCCTCATCTGTAGCACAGATTTGGTTTTGCTGCCCAGTTCATCCTTGAACTCTAATCCACAGTTTGTGATGGAAAAACTAGAGGCCTGGAAGCGCTGGCTGTGGCCCCAGAGGTGAAAGCTCTGAGTAGCTGTTGTGTTACACAGCTGTTGCTGGTGGAAGGCGTTGCAGGTATGCACTGTGCCAGAGCTCTTGAGCACAGTGATAGGGCAGCCTGGATTTAGGATGTTAATGAACAGTGTTGCTTTCAAGCGAAGTATTCAGGAAAAATCAGTGGAAGACCTTTAGGAATTTCTGGGCCCAAAGAGGAGAAGCAGCCGGACAAAATGAGTTGTGAATGAGTCACAGAGTATCGTGGGTTGGAAAAGACATGAAGTCCAACCTTTGATCCGGTACTGCCAGGTCCCCACTAACTCATGGTCCTCATCTCCATGGCTTTGCAACCCCTTGAGGGGGAGAGGAGAGTGAGAGGTCACCTGGAAGCTGGGTACTGTGCGGTCCTTCAGGTCCAGTTTCACAGAGTCAGTGGAGTTGGAAGGGATCTCTAGGGATCATCAAGTTCAGCCCCCCTGCCAAAGCAGGACTGCATCCAGGTGGAGTCTGGATGCATCCAGAGCAGGAGACTACAACCTCTCTGACCAGTCTGTGCCAGAGCTTTGGGGCTTGCAGGGGCAAATGAAAATTTCTAAATGAAACTCCAGCTTTGGCCCAGTGCTCCTTGTCCTGTCGCTGACTGTCAGGCCAGGCTGGGAGAGCTGGGTGGGGTTCAATTGAAGAAGAGAAGGTCCAGGGAGACCTTAGTGCGGCCTTTCAAGGGGCCAAGCAGAAAGCTGGGGAGGCGGGGAACTGTTGAGCAGGGGCTGCTGTGCCAGTGCAAGGGGTGATGGTTAAACTGGGAGAGGGAGAGTCAGCCTGGAGAGAAGGAAGAGGTTGTGGGTGCTGGGGGGGGGGAGAGCCTGGTCCAGGTTGCCCCAAGAGAGGTGAGAAGCCCCATCACTGGCACCATCCCAGGTCAGGTTGGCCCTTGTGGCTCTGAGCACTCTGCTCTGGGTGGGGCTGTCCCTGCCTAGGGCAGGGGTTGGCATGAAGGAGCTGTGAAGGTCCTTCCAACCCAAATCCTTCTGTGATCTTTCCTTCCTCTTTCACAGATGTTTGGTTAAATTTGTGTGAATAGAACTGAACAGTATCTCACCCTGTGCTGGGTGGGACTGTCCCTGCTCAGGGCAGGGGGTGAAACTGGAATGGTTGTGAAGGTGCCCTCAACCCAAAGGTGGTACCTTTACTCCCTGTAGTGGTTAGTGCCTGGCAGGGGTTTGGCACTGGGGAAGGGAGTTGCTGGTGCACTTCCTGTGAGCAGCTTCTCAAAAGCTCTGCCCCGCTCTGGCTCAGACCCCACCTCTCAAGCTGAGCCCATTAGCAGATCTGTGAGGGAATGGTCTGGCTTGGGAGGGGCAATCTTGTTTGGTTCCTTGTTCCCCATTTTGCTTTAGCCCTTTCGCTTGGGAGCTGTTTCTTTGGAGGGCTGCGGCTGTGCGTTTGCCTGGGTAGGTGAGAAGGACAGATGCACCACGACAGCTATTTTGCCTTCAGCTCAGGGTGAAATGAGGTGAGAGAGTCAACCTGTGGAGACCACAGAAATGATTGTAGAAGAGTCCCTGCAAAACCATGGTGGGGCCAATGGTGGAAGAGAGTCTCACCAGTAGCCCATGGAGGACTGGGCCTTAAGGAAGCCATGAGGCAAAGGTGCTGGAGTGATTCATCACTGGGAGACGCCCTTGCCAGCCAGAAAAGCTTCCTGGGGGACTGCTTACTGCGAAGGAGTGGACACCGTGTTGTCATGTGGAAGGATAAACGACTGCCAGGGGATTTTCCTGTGAGGAGGAGGAGGTGGCAAAGCACAGCTGGGGAAGTGGCAGCTCAAACCTGTGTTCAGTGATGACTTCTTGTCTTTGTTTAAACTAAATGTTCTTTTGCTTCCCCTAAATGCAGTCTGTCTTTTGTCTGTTAACCACAGGGGATGAGTGAGGCCTCCATGTCACAGAATCCCAGAAGGATTGAGGCTGTCACACCCCTCTGAGCTCGCCCAGCCCCTCACATCACCCCAGCAGCCACACCAGGGCACTCAGGGCCACAGCCAGGCTGCCCTTCAACACCTCCAGACACGGGGACTCCCCCACTGCCCTGGGCAGTCCAGTCCAGGCTCTGATCCCCCTTTCCATGAGGAAGGACTTCCTAACATCCAACCTAACCCTCCCCCAGCAGTTTCAGGCCCTGCCGTCTCATCTGGGCACTAGTTGCCTCCTTTTTCTTGGCTCTCAAACAACCTTTCTTTAATCAGAGAGAGTCTGTCCTGGACTGGTCAGTCATAGCCAAGATAAAACTCCTTGACTACTTTTTTCTTTGCCTGTTCTCTCTGCTCCCTTTGTGAGGTACCAAATCACTCTGTCCAAGCAGTAAAGGATTTTGTAGACTTTCTTCATCCTACTCTTTGCTCTTTGTTTTCTTAGACTGTGAAATTCACAGTGGGTCTCCTCTGAACAGAAACTGCCCCAAACCTTTCACCAGTTTTTTACCCTTCTCCAAGACCTTCCAGTTCCATCACAATCTCTACCAGATGGAAGAAGCAGAACTGCTGTACTGATGAAAAGTTACCGTCGTGCCGGGGGGTTACAGCAGCATTGCCATGTTTTCTCATTAGTTTTCTATTTCTCAGTGAATTGAGAGCTCTGCCTCCGGCCAGCGTGGATGTCCTGCTCCTCACCTGCTTTTCCATGAATTTTGGGAACAATGAAGAGCTCAACTCCAGCTGTGTTAGGCTCGGGAAGGGACTGGAGGGAACAGCTGATGAGAGAGCTGGGGGTGTTCAGCCTGGACCAGACTCAGGGGGGTCTTTTTCTCTCTCTCTGCAAGTCCCTGAAGTCAGGTGAGGGTTGAGCACTTCTCCCAGGCAACCAGCGTCAGGATGAGAGGGCAGGGCTGAAGCTGCCAGGGGAGGGTTAGGTTGGACGTTAGGAAGCCCTTCCGCATGGAAACAGTTATCAGAGGCTGGAATAGACTGCCCAGGGCAGCGGGGAAGCCCCCATCCCTGGAAGTGACAGGGTTAGAAACCAATGAAGCAGTCTAGATGTACACAGATCCATGGGTCCTGATGGGATGCACCCGCGAGTGCTAAGGGAGGTAGCAGAAGTCATTGCTAGGCTGCTCTCCATCATCTTGGGTAAGTGGTGAGGAATAGGATTGGTGCCTGAGGTCTGAAGAACAAGTGCTACTCCTGTCTTCAAAAAGGGCAAGAAGAAGGTCTCAAGTAACTCCAGTCCAGTCAGCCTCACCTCCATCCCCAGAAAAGTGAGGAACAACTTGTCCCTTGCACTGTCTCCAGGCACATCGAGGACAGGAGGGTTGGTTATTAGAGACAGTCAACATGGCTTCACCAAGGGGAAGTCATGCTTGACCGACCTGACAGCCTATGAGGACAGAACCAGGTGGAGAGATGATGGCAGAGCAGGGGATGTGGTCTGTGTTGACTTCAGTCAGGCATTTAAAACAGTCTCCCACAGCATCCTTGCAGCCAGACTGAGGCAGCGTGGTCTGGGTGGTTGGGTAGTGAGGTGGACTGTGAGCTGGCTGCAGGGCAGAAACCAGAGAGTGTGGTCAATAGGCAGAGTCCACTTGGAAGCCTGGATCTAGTAGAGGCCCCCAGGGGCTGGTACTGGGACTAGTGCTATTCAATAGTACTTGGCCGGGTGGCCAAGAAGGCCAACAGCATCCTGCTGAACTACCTGAGAAGGCATTCTGGAGAGATTGGTGCTGGTCTCTTCTCACGGCTAATTAATGAGAGAACCGGATGGAAGGGCTTCAGGCTGCAGCAGGGTGGTTTTAGATGACGTCAGGAAAAAGGTCTTCACTGAAAAAATGGTCGAACACTAGAAGAGGCTGCTGAGGGAGGTGCTTGAGTCCCCATC
>VZRI01009279.1:490275-521176 GCA_013397515.1 Upupa epops | reverse complement strand
AGCTGGGGCTGGTGTAGAGTTCCCTGCGGGAGCCGCGCTGGGAGGACACGCGTGTGCGTGGGGCGAGGCGAGCGGGCGGCGGGGCGGCGCGGACGGCTTGGGGCGGGTGGGGGGGTCGAAAAGGAAAGCGGGTTAGAAAAACCAGGGAACCGTGGGAATAGGATGACGGTATTCGATGGCTGTGGATGGTACCGGCGCATCGCGGCGGCACCGCGGTACCCTGCCTAGGCAGAGCCCTAGGAAGCGCGTGGTCGCGAACAACCGCATTGTCGCTAGTCACAATGGGCACGAGAACCCCCCACAACCTTGCCGCCCTCCCGCCTGCTAAAGAAACTAATAATTTCGAGCAGCCTCCCTGTGCGACCAGCCTCGAGGCACCGAAAAGAAATGGGACTCGAACCACTAGTACTGCCACCACACCCATCGCTTCCCCCACCCCAAAGAAAGCCCGATCGAGCATTTAAATTGCCCGGAGTCCGTTTGATGCCTCGAACCCGCGCCCTGGCGTTCTCCCTGTCGAGGAAACGAGCTCCTCGCACCGACGTTACTAAAAGGTGTCCGGGTAGGTGGACCTCGGTGCCACCCGCGCTCCCGCACCTTCCCACCCAGGCGCCCATCTCCTTTCCCCCATCAAAAATTAAAACAGAAGAGAAAATGAATAAAAATTGCGGAGCTCTCGGGGTCTGCCGTTTTCAGGGGGATATCAGTGGGATACGCAGCTTCTTACCTTTGTAGGCTTTTACGAGCTCCCGCTGTGTGTGTGGGTGCGCCGAGGTGTAACCAGGAGAGACCCGGGGAGCCCGGAGCCGCCCGCCTGGCTCTGCGCGGAGTGGCTGGTGCTGCCGGAGCACTGCTACCGCGGCTGCTGCCTCTGCATTTCTCACTCTCTCCCCCTCCCTTCCTCCCTCCCTCTCTCCCTCCCTCCCCCCGCTCCGTGACAGTCTGTGGGCAGTTCAAAAGCCACACGCACTCACTTATTTATTTATTTCCCGGACGGGCGGGGGGATGCGCTGCGCCGCGCTCGCGCGTAGGGGGCGCACGGGCCCCGCGGTTTAAATATTGGGGGGTACTCTCTCCTCCAGCGCATCTTGAGATCTTACACACGGCACCAGCCCCCCCCACCAAAAAATAAAACCTCCTCACGTCTCAGAGAAGATCCTGGCGANGCGGGTCCAGGATGCTGCGCGGAGGAGGGAGCGGGAAGGTCGGGGCGGTTGGCTACGCTTGCAGTCCTTCGGGGATCCTGCTGCGCCCCGGAGAGGGGTGGCACAGGCGGAAGAGACCGAAAAAAAGCTGAGCGGCGGTCGCGCTTTCGGCACGCTCGTGGGGGGTGTCTGCCCGTTAAACACAAAGGGCAGCGCCCAGAGGAAAGAAAAGGAACTTGTTACTCAGGAGAGTGGACCCGCCGGCGCTCCCGCAGCCGAAAGTCGCTGGGGCTTCAGGTCTGGCATCCCTCTCTGCTCCTACCCTGTTCGGGGCAGCCACAGCCAAGGGCGATGCCCGCACCTTCCATCTCCCGCTCTCTGAGAGCCGCAACAGGCACAGCCGGGCGCGCCCTGCTCATCGCTCTGCGCTCTCCCTGTGCCGCCGGAACCGGGCGCGGCGGGGCTGGGGCCAGCTATTCCCCGGGTCACCGCTCCCGCGGCCCTCCTGAAGGAAAAGGGCGGTGGAACGGCATCAAAGCCCGGTGACGGCTTCTCCTAGGGGCGCTCCGGATTGGGGGTGCGGGAGACAGAAGCGGCTGCGCCGCGGCTTCACGGCGGCAGCACCATCTTTCCTCACGGCAACGACGACTCTTTCTCATTCATTTGGGGACAAGGACAGAGGACAGACGCGTAGCTGGCCTCGGATAAGGATAATTCCCCGTTGGCATTTTCGGTAGAGACGGAACGAAAAGGAGTCAGGGCACATAGAGAGGGCGGGGGGCGGCGGCGGGGTAGTGCTTGCGGGGTTCGCGGTGTGAGGTGCCATGTGCCGCGAGAGGACTCCCGCTTCCCATCGATTTCCTTGTAGTACCGCGCACTCGCTGTTGGTGTGTCTCAGCCCTACAGCCTGTTGCCGCTGCCGGGCTTGGGAGGACGTGGGGCTCAGGGACGAGCGGGCGGCACAGCCGGACCCCCTCTCTGCATCACACAAAAGCCCGGGGCACGCTGGGCTTCCGAGTGGCTGTCGGGGCAATTCTCCGTATTTTCACACAAACCCTCATGCAGCTTTCGCCTCTTCCTTTCCCCTATCCCGCCCCAATTCTCTGCATCTCCGGTTTGTCCGCGGTGTTTCCGCCCTCTCCGCAGCTGCGGGGCGCAGCGCCACACCTGCCAGTGGCGCAGCCCACCCCTCCTCTCGTCGGGCTGCGCACTGCCGCAGCTGCGAGAAGGGAGGGGGGAAACGGGACGTGCCCCGAACCCCGCCCGCGAAGTCTCCCTGCTCACGGTAGCGGCCTGATGCGGGGCGGCTGCGCCGCACAGGTGAAGCGAGAGGCATTTATTTACCACTAAATTGGGTAATCAAGATTAAAAAAGAAGGCGGGGCGAGCGCCTTTGAGATCTCAGCTGTGGGGGGAGCGGCGGAGCTCTGCCTCCGCGCCTCTCCGCGGGGAGGGGTGGGCCAAGCCCCCTATGATGGGGGCTGCTAGTGATCCCCGTGCAACCTTGTCGGGTCGGGGTCCACTCGCGACTTTTCCCGGGAGCATCCCTGTGGAGGGAGCAGTAGCTCCGGGCTGGCGCCTATCGTAAGACCAATGGGGAAGAAAAACCCGTTCCCAGGCTTTACTGAACAGTCACGCGTGGGTGTAAGGCAGGGGAGAAGTGACAGGCAGCACGGGTCCAACATGGAGCCAGAGGTAAAGCGGAAACAAGTAGAGCACAGGGGCACCTTGGCAAAACAGCTCAGCCAGGGCTGAAATGGGATCATGGACCATGGATGCTCAGCGGGAGCCACAAGTAAGGCTGGGTGAGGACAGTCAAGGCTACAGCTCTCGCAGGGCCATGGCATTTACTGTCGAGGTTGTCCAATGGATTTGTGTGCCCAACAACTACAGAAACAGTGTGCAATATAGTAGAAGAAAACAGTATGAATGTAATGGAGTGGAAGAAAAATGCCAATATTCAAAGCTCTATTTGAAGACGTGCTTGGGCAGTGAATGTTCACCTGCGTAGAGTGAAGCACTGTCTGACTTGGTAGGGGAAAGACAAGTTACACAGTGTTCTCCTGTATCAAGGAAATAAAATTCCTGAGTGTGTTCTGAGACATTTGCTTGGAAAAGCCAAAAGCAATGTAGAAATAGTTACTGATTCTCTCAGCTTGAAAGGGGGGTTGATCCTTTCTGTTTTCTCTAGCTAGAGAAATGAGTTCATAATCATGGCTCACAGGGTTATACTCATTTGCTCAATGGCATATCTCAGAACAACCCCCTGAAATTCAGAATTCATCAAAGCTCCCTTTATTTACCTGACTGCGTTTAAGTGTGATACACAATGGATGTCTTGTTTGATAGACGTGGTGCAGCGGCCTCTGAGTATCTTTGTCATAATTGTATGTAAGTGATCCACATCTTTTCCTTATCTGTCAAAGAAATGGAAACATAAAGTTGGTATTGGGAAGAAGAAAAAGCACTGAACATCTGCGAAAAGATGGAGAAGCAGAGCTGTTCTGGTAGCACAGGCACATCTGGTCTCCTCTGTGTAATGTAACAGTTCACTGCTTTTGTGAAACCCACAGCGTTACTCTGCTGTGACAAACACCCAAGCTCCCTCCCTCTTAGCCAGCTCTCCCTGCCGGTTATTCTTTCTAAATGCCTTTCCCGACAGTTTCAACCTTTCAGGCTCAACTTTGTTCAGCCCTGTCTTTGGTGTCTCACCTGCTATCATAATTCCATCTTCCCTATCTGGGAAGAAATCCTATCCCAAGTATTTTTCCCTTTTTAAATTCTGTGCAGTTTGTTCTTCTGATTCAGCCCTTTGCTCTGTGATTATGTTAGGTCTGACAGCAGGGTTGCAAGCCATGGCTCTTAGCCCAGCGTTATGGTTGGGCCATTTATGATTGGACTTGATGATTTCAAGGGTTTTTTTCCAAGCTGAGTGGTGCTGTGATTCCACAATTCTGTGATTATTACAGCACATGTCCACCTCCCCCTTGTCTCACTCTCACACCCCCTCCATTTCTGTGTCTGAGCATTCTTTTTGGTCTTTTTCCTCAGGAGCCCCTTGTACCAGTAAGAAGCAGCTACTCTGCAAGCAGGGGCCTCTGAATTTTACTCTGTAGAATCAAGCAATCAAGATTAAAAATAGTAAATCAAGTTTAAAGTCCCACCTTTGCTCCTCTTTCAGAACCAGCCTAGCAAGAGAAATGCTTCCTCCCTCGCACTTGCCATCACAACAAAACAGAAGCAAAACCAAAAGCAGATCCAGAGGTGTTAACGGCTCAGGGCTTTCCTAACCCGGCAACTCGGGCTGCCTGTGCCGGAGCTGCCCGCGCCCGCCGCAGCTCCCAGCTGCTGTAGTTGCGCGCTTTCCCCACGAGAGGGGGCCATTGGCTCAGTTTACTGGCCAAAGCCGGGTCCCCTGCGCCGAGGGCAGAGCACAAGGCGGGTCCCCGCGGGCGGCGGTTCCCACCCGCTCGCCCCACCAGCAGCCTCGAAATCACCGTATTTTACCAGGCGGTGAGATTTGTTAACATTTCTTAGGGTTATTACTCATCTGCTGTAGGTTTTATAAAGGAGACCTAAATTGCAATTAGCATCTGTTGATTGACGCGGAGTCCTCCGTCCCGCGAAAGTCGAAGACCCGAGTCAGCCCTATGCAGAGCCTTCTGTTGGCAGAGAATGGGAGCCTTCTGTCCTTAATAAATGCAAACACCGGCTACATTGAAATAGCGCAGGCAGACACAAGGTGCTTTTCCACGGATTAGCAGGCAAAGAATATAAACTACATTGATATAATTTATAATATAGATAATTATATAATATATATCAAACCACTTCGGTAAAATCCCGACGTAACAACCTTGATAAATCGCTATGGAACACCTCAATCCGAATTTAAGTTCTGACATGAAGACAGAGGCAAGCCTCTGGTAAGGATTTTAAACTTAGTGACCAAGTGCTGTGCGGTGGTAGCCATAGCTAAGTCTAGTTCTACTAAACTGTGTGTTTCTATGAACGTGGTGCTTCATGCCTGTAGCCAGGTAGGGGTATGTGGATTGTGAGCCCTGCTCTACTCCTATGTTCCTGGCTTCAGCTCAATGTCTACGCACAGTGTTTGTGCCTCCCAAGAGCTTCTGTGCTAGCCATTGATTTTAAAAGCTTATCTGCTCCACAGAAACCTGCTTGCAAGTTTTCCCAAAACTGGATATAGTTGCTGTTCTGACAGTACAATTATCTGGATTATTTCTGTCTCTCACCACAGTTACCCCTAAACAGTCACAGTCACCCATGTACAAAAGAAGCAATTGATCAACTACTATAAGCTTTCCTTATAATTTATGCATGCTGGGCTTCCCTGTGACCATCCACAGGTTGCATCTTGGAGATTTTGCTCCATTTTCACTTAGAAGTTTCAGCAGAACAGCAGCTAGATAGGATAGTCACTATTTGGCTTCTAAGGCCACAAAAATGTCTTTCACTTAATGGCTTGAGTGACTGTATCCATATCTTGATAGCGATCAGAACTGTCTTTCATATAGTATTTTCTTCTGTTCTCATTCACCTACAAGAATGTCAGTGGTGCAGGATAAAAAGCATAACTGACTGGATGATCTCACTAATGTGACTGCAAGGTAACTCCTACAAGACAGAAAAGAGTGTAAAATGACCTAAAACAGAAGAAGAACATTGATCCGACTCAGCCCATGGCATCAGTACCTGCCACAGTTGTGCCTAGTACCACCCCTGTCTCTGAGCCATGACCCCATCTTCTGCTGCTTCGGGCTGAATCTCCTGGATTGACGCTGGATCTGGTTTATGTCCTCACCTTGCCCCACTCAGCTCCTAGCTCCTCCTCCCTTGTGAAGCAGCTCTGTGTTTGCTGCTCCCCATTACCCAGTGTGTCTTGGGTGCCTCCCAGCAGTCCCATTAGTGGTGTAAAAACAGCCCAAACGGCAGGTCTTGAGGTTACTCTGACTTAATCCGTTTGGCTTGCCCGGCATATGGACTGAAATGAGGTGCTCCGAGGATCTGGGGCGTTTGAAGTGGTCACAGAAAATTGTTGAAGCCTGCTTAAATTAAAGCAGCTCTAGTCCTATACTGACAACTGTCTTAGTCCCCTTTAGTTCTTCTACTTGGAGGCACTAGATTTAAAGGTGTCTTTAGGTTTACTGTGATATTCATGCCAAGCCCAAGCTGCAAATGACTTGTGGAGAGTCAAATGAAACTAAGTTTGAGGTGGCTAAAGCTGGAATTGTTTGTAAAGTGGAGATGGAAGTGTCTCTCTCAGAAAAAAAATCCATGCCCCAAAACAATTATTCTTCAGCTAACCACCAGATACATCAACAGCATGACACCACTCCCAAGTACAAACACACTCTTCTGCTTCCAGTCAGGACTCAGTGGTGGAGACTCCTCTGAAAGGGAGATGTTACAGTACATTGTCACCGACAGGACCCGGCGCCTCAGACTGGGCAAACGCAAGCGTGAGCGGCTACACGGGCAATTATGCAGCCACATCTAGGTGACCTGTCCTTTCCACACCAGAGTTGGGACTGTTCTCAAAGGGGACACCACACATTCAGCCATGGGATTCTCTGTGCTGGAGCAAGACGTGCTGTCTGCTTCCTGAATGCTTCTTTGAAAAGCTACACTGCTATGGTATTTTTGTTTTCGTGGTTTTACGTGCCAAGTTTAGTTATCAGAGAGGGTGGGTGAAAGTAGTTGAGCTTTAAATAAGCCTTGTGATGTGCACTGCCAGCTGTTTGTAGTTGAATGACAGAGGATCTGTAGCTAGGCTGTACATTTTGCCTCTATTTTGTGGACGCTTCAAACAAAGGAACATATGGGGAACGCTGACATGTGGCAGGATCAAGGTTGTTATGACACATAAATCAAACACACAAAATTGTTCAAGCTTTACTGAAAAACTTGAGAGACAGAAAGATAAAGGCCAGTGGTATCTGCGGAGATCTAGAAGCTGGTAACTGTGCTTCAGCACAAAAGTATCAGGTATTTCTCCTTTATCAACTGCCGTTCATTGACCGCTGTACCTGAATGACTCCATGAGTAGAGGCAGACGGATGCTGGCTTTGCTTGCCCAGCAGCGTGTATTTCAGAGAGAGGTGACCACCTTGGAAACAGGTACAGGCTGCTGCTCCCTCCACACTACCAGACTGGCCTTCGGTGAAGATGATTTGATGCAGTAGCAACATCTGACTGTGCAAACAGCACCTCAGTAGTCAGTGCAGTGAGTTAAAAAGCTCATAAAGAGCTTCCCAAAGGGAGGAGGGCATCACCTTTTCTTATCAAAATCACGGAAAGAGGCCCCTCAGCGGGCAGGTCTGACACAAAGCTCACGGGGCAGACAGCTGTTTGACTGGGAATCTGACACTTGCTGTGTGCAGTGTTTTACAGGCTTTCTGTATGGAACCAAGAACAGTTGTGAACAAGGCCCAAGGCTCTAGCGCCTTCTGTGTCTACAGAAGCAAGCTCTTTCTGCATGCCTGTCCTATGGCATCGTTTTGGAAAGCTCTGCCAAAACTGGCAGGTGCAGTGTAGGCCTTTCTCCCAGAGGAACTAGCCGGTAGCCAGCAATTTGTTTTACAGCTATGAAGTAATGTAGTCACAAGAGCCACTAGATGCCCCAACTGGATAAAGAAACAAGCTTGAAGGAAGGTTGTCTTCTCCTCGACATTTGTAAAGCTGCTGTCAGCAGGACAGCAAAGACTCTTTAAGCTGGAACAGTTCCATTCCAAATACCATGCAAGGAATGAAAGATAATGAAGAGTTGCCTGGAATTCGTTTAGCCTTCTTCACACAAAAAACCCCACTTCCCCCCAAACCCCAGCTAGAACAGGGTCTATCTGCATTACTCAGTAAGTAACAGGGATGTTGAGTCCACCACAAGCTAGTTCTGCTGTAAGGAACCAGGAAGAAAGCACTGCAAGCTCCTCCTGCACTATTACGATTGAAAGGCTGAATCAGATCATTTTCACCAGACTGGGGTTAATGTTGTAAACAAGAAGAATTGCCAGCAGTTTGTCTTGAGGTTGATTTCCATTCAATGGCTCCATAATCAGTTTCTGGATTTATCTGCACTCTGATTTTACTGACAACACCTCATTTCACATTATAGTGCCTGAATACAGTATTTCTCTTCCCTCTCCAAACAACTCTAAAAAAATACCTACTTTGAGACAGAAGAGTACGAACAGCCCATAAACAGAAGCGAGTTCCTGTCCTTCTCTGATACACAGCACACGAGCAGTATGAGCTTCTTGACATGCAAGGTATCAGCCTGGACTAGAGATGAATCATAGCATATCACAAAAGCTGTCCCTCAGAGGCAACCTCTGAGGTATATAGTCTGGTTAAAGCCTTCATCTGGCTACTCTGGAAAACCTCCAAGGCTGGAGACTCCACAGCATCTCTCATAGCTACTCCTGGTGCTGCGCTACCATCATGGTGAAGACTATTTTCCTAACGTCTTACTCGAAACTCTCATCACAAGATTTCTCCCTTGCCCTTGTCTGCTTTGTGCTTGCTGGTGTGAGAAGTCTTTCTCACTTCACTTTGTGTAGTCATAGGTTATTCGATACCCACTTTGTCTCTTCTTCACAAAGCCAAACCACAACTCCCTCATTTTTACCTCACAGCACATGTGTTCTGTGACTATGTTTGACAGCTCTCTGAAGGACAATCTCCGGGTTTTAACATCACTCTTGAAATGTGCCAGGGGGTCCCAGAACCAGACACATTCTAACTACAGCCTCCTCAGCAGCAGCTGAAAGCAGGGAATACCCTCGACCTGCTGGCCACAGTCCCCCTAAGGTGTCCCTTAGCCATTTGCTTTATTCATGACAGGAGCACTCACATTCTCCCATGGACTGAACACTTCCAGCTTCTTTAGAAGGCCCCTGAACTGTTGAGACCCCAGCATACCACCTCCTTTGAAATAGGTGCTGGTACACACCGAGCTCTGGAAGCGGGTTTTGTCTGTGAAAGCAGGAGCAAAAACAGGACTTGAGTGTCTCAGCCATTGCCCTCTTTTATACTAGACTGTCTCCTCATTCATCTGCTGACCCACCTTTTCTCTGAGCTTATTTTTCCAGCTCATACTTCTGTAACATCTCTTGCCCTGGACACTTTTAGCTCCTGACCTGCCTTCTGCTTTGACCTTCTGATTTGGTCCCTACAACATCTGTGCTTAAGGGCTGCTGAGCAGTACTGTTATACTCTTCTGTCATTGCCTGTCTTCGTTTCTGCTTCTCGTACACTCCTTTTTAGTGTGCTTCAGTTCATTGAGCAGCTCCTGGCTTAGCCAAGCAGGCCTTCTGCCAGAATTCCTGGTCTTGCCGTACAACAGGAAGCGTCGTTCCTGATGTCTCAATAGGCTTTCTTTCTGCCAGCTCTCCTGGGCACCTTTCCCCTTCGTGGCTGCTTTCCGAGGCACTTTGCCTAGCAGTTCTCTAAAAATAAGACAAAGTCTGCTCTGAAATCCCTGCTGCTTTCCTTCTCAGCCTTCCTTTGGATCAGTCATGTGGTCACTGCTGCCCAACCTGCCAGTGATGACTTCACTTTCCACTAGTGTGGACAGTCTGTGAGCAGCAGGTCTGTCAGAGCATGCTAAGTACTCCATGGGTTTTCACCTGAACTCTCCAGTCCAGCTTTTCTGTCTCCAGGGTCAGCAGTTACTTTAAGGCTAAGTTGCCTGTTCCATGTGCTCAAGGCCAGCCTTCTGCTCTGGTACGTCCTCCATGGGCTACAGGCAGGACTCTCTTCTTCCATTGTTCTACACCATGTTGTGCAGGAACTCTTCTCCTCTGCTGCTCTCCAGGGATCCAAATGCTCACTCCACTCTATTTTCTATCAGTCCAGGATAAAAGATGGATGCCAGTGGTGTGCTCAGCTCCGTGTCCCATGGCTCAGTCTCACAGCAAAGAGACTTACACAAACAGGAAACATAAACTTGTTGCACTCCATTATTTCCTGTCACCCATCTTATTTACAGAGATGCCTATTGGCCAGAACATCCCTAGCCGGCGAAGCTGGGGAGACCTTGGAATTCCAAGCCCCTTGCCAAAGTTGTCATAGCAACCCCACCCCTTAGGCTAAAACCCTGCCAATCTAAGACTTCAACATCTTCTGTTCTTGACCCAAAGACATGCTCAATGGGCATGTCCTCCAGCTTTATACTGTATGACTTTTGACGAGCCTTCATCCTCTTATGTCCTGCTTCTTCCTAAACAGCCATTATCGTGCCTGACCAAGAGCTTCAGTCTCTGATCTCTGGCAAGTTATGTTATACGAGAGGGATACACAGAATCCACATTCAAGTTGTCCAACCTTAAGTTTGTTTATAGCCAGCTTACTGTTTGCTTACACCAGTTATGCAGACCCTGATGTGTTAAACATAGTGGGAGGGAAAAGAAACCTAGAACTGTCCTTAACTGTCTGCAACAAGTGGTAAATCAAGTTGTGATCTGAAAGGGGACAAGGCAGCTGTTCCCTGTGACACGGCTCACAAGCACAGACAAGCAGACTCACATTTAGTTTTGATCTACCTGCATTTGTACCTGTGGAGAACACAGGAGTGGTTGGAACAGCAACAACTCTACCCGCGCTGTGACTCTACAGTTGTCTGCACATAGGGCCACTCAGGCTGAGGAGGAGCAGAAAGAGTTGAGTTGCTCTCCACTTCAAAGTAGTAAGCACATTCCTTTAACTCGGGAAACTCTCATAAAAATGTAAATATATCCTATTTCCTATTGTGCTCGGTAGTGCCTCTATACATGCGGCAGTACAGCTCACAGTAACCTTTCATAGAGCTGCAGCCAAGCTAAACACTTTTGAAATGCTGATGGATGCAACGAATCAATTCTTCATAACCTAAGACGCTGTGATGCACTTGGTGAGGGGGATGAGACCTTGGGTCTGGACTGTAGAGCTTGTGAGAGGGAATCTGGAGCCACCTCCAGGTTAATACTCGTGGATGTTTTATATCATGATTTGTAAAGCAGCCAATTTAAAACGTGTTTCAGCTGCAAGCAGACAAAACTGTACTGGTGGGGGTCTTTTCCAACCTGAATGATTCTGTGATTCTGTGATCCCACATTCGTATAAACTGTAAGTCAGACTGTCTGTGGCTTGTCGCTCCCTCTTGAATGTGTGATGCCATTATCTTGAAGAGTGTCCAGTCGCTTCACCACTACAAACAGGAATGCAGCATCCGTATGGAAAAGGTGCAAAGAAATGTGTGGCTATGTCAATAGCTCCTGGAAAGTTAAGACTCAGCAATGTCAATGAAAATGCAGTTTCGCTAACTTGGATTTATTGCCTTAATCTTAGGATGAATGGCAGGTGTGGAGAAGGCATGTTTTCTGCATTTGCTATTTGCTGACAATCCCACGAGCTCATACTGTGACCAGGAAAGGAGCCTTCTGAACTCCAAGGTCCAGGCAATGCTGACAGTGCCACTGTTGATGCTTTATGTATGGCGAGGTTCATGTGGAAAATACACAAGCCGAAATGCAATGCTGACAATTCCTTCCCCCACCACCTCCAGAACTTCCAACTTTAGTAGGCAGTTCTATCCAGCAGTGACAGAGCTCTCACACAAAGCTTGCATATGTTCGCTGAAGAATTGAATATTCTAAAGAGATTCCGTTACTCTATGCGAGAGACGGCTCTATTTTAGGTAAAGGTTGCAATGTGAGCTTGCAGCTTTGGGACATCTGAAATTACTAGCGTGAGCATCCTGAATGCCTCGTGTGTAGGAAAAACCTTGGACACATCTTTAGGTAAAGTGGAGTCAGGAAGTTATTAAGGACACGTTAAGAACGTCTCTTTTGTGGCACACATACGTAGCAAGTCTACATCTCACATAAGTGAGACCAAATGCGCTGCACAGATGTTGGATGATCTGATTGTCCTACACACGTGCTTTGCAGTTGGAGCGTGATGGTGTGGTATGTACTGAACATCAGGCACAGGGATCAGGAAAGCAAACTTCCACTTGTTACAGTGCTTTCAGTTGCTCACAGAGCTCCTTGTTTTCTCGCACAAAGCTATTTCTCATAACACTGTTAATCTTGCAAGGCTAGCAGGAGGATCACTTCCTCCTAACACTGTGCAGCTCTGCAGTGTGTGATTCTCATGGCTTCCCCATTCACTCCTGTTGGGTGAGATCACAATGCATCACTAACTAGTGTGCTGCAAATATCCCCTAGTGCTGTCAAAGGGGCTCAAGGCAATGTAGTTCTAAGAGCAGGATGGTGGGTGGTCTTAGACTCCTGGCTTTCTGCAGCATGCTAACACTTCCAGTAGCGTCTTAAGCAAAATAAATGATTGGTCGTGTAAGCACCTTTGATAAAGTCCTCTTTGAGAAAGCAGTCTTAGCTTTCAGGCCACCTCCCTGGCAATAAGCAGAGCGGCACTGTTTGCCACCTTTGTCTGCTACTCAAAACTAAACCATATAACTAAAAGTGTTGTCCAGATGCACCTTGAACTCTGGCAGGGTTGGTGCTGTGGCTGGTTTCCTGGGGAGCTTGTTCCAGGAACTGACCACTCCTACAATGAAGAACCTTTTCCTAATGTGCAATACGAACATCCTCTGAGACAGCTTCATTTCACTTAATTGTGGCCCCTGGTCACCAGAAAGGAGAGATCAACTCCCCCTCCACTGCCCCCCCGAGGAAGTTGTAGACTGCAATGAGGTTATCTCTCAGCTTTCTCTTCTCCAAGCTGAACAAATTAGGTGACCCCAGCAACCCCTCTCTCAGGGCCTTTCACCATCTTGGTCACCCTCCTCCGGACACGTTCGAGTAGTCTGATGTCCTGATCAGTGGGTTAGTCCACTGGCCCTCCACTGCAGTTGGCATTGGCTGAGTGAGACAGCTTTGGAGCTCATGCAGTACAGAGACTGGTCACCATCTTATTTGTCAGTCAAAGCCACCACTTATTAGCTACCCTGAAGGGGTTCAGAACAACAGGTTTACTCCAAATTTTGAGAGTCATAGCAAGAAAAGGGCCTTTATTTTTATAATGAAAAATAACCAGCATTTCCTAAAATGATCGATAGCACTGCTGTCAGAAGCGTGTTTCATGCTACAGGGACATGGTCTTCATAGTCAGTCCCCCAGCATCTTTATCATTTCATTCCAACTAGCAGTCACCAGAGCTGAACACGACCCGAGCAAGGTCCCGGCAGTACATTCATTAGCAGAACAGCAATCTGTCTGGGAAGTGTAAAACATCTGAGATTTCTCAATTGTTTTGACAATTGGAACACAGTGTGTTATTTTTGTTGACATTTGTTGCACTTCTAGGGAACAAATAGGCTGGAAGGATGCTAGCAGGAAGTTCTGTTCACAAGATAAGCAGCTGTTAGCCCCCAAAGCTTCAGAAGTTCATAAAGGCCGCGAAAAAAAAGGGTTGCTGTGTCTGCTGTAATGAACAGTCAGCATTCCACACCAGCCAAGGGAAATGCTTTGGGGGCATTTTTACACAGGCAATCAAATCTTGTGTTTGTGTGAAGAAGGACTGAGCTTGCCGTTCGTTTGTGAAATAACAGTTTTAAAGGTTATGCCTTACCGCAGACATTGTGAACTGCAGTCATTCCCAAGTGCTTGGCAACTGCCTGGTCTGTAACTGTTTAATTTCTGGAAAGAGACTCGGTCCGTAACTTTGCTTTCAGGGTGGACACCCTCACGATTTTAACACGTGTTTCTTGAAGAGTGTTCTGGTCTGGCTTACAGTCATCTACAAAGCAGCCAACCGAGAACTTCCCCAGCCTTTTGACTCCTGTCTGCGGCAAAAAGCCCCTACAGCCTCCAAGTAAACTCACCGAGGAAAGCGCCGCGAGTGGCCGGAGCACACCAATAGCAGGCCGAACGATCCGTAAGGATGGGTATGTCTTCACCAAACTTCTCAGTGCTGCTCAGTGAGATGCATCTTCTGCTGATGCAGAAGGCAGAACCTCATTTATTACTGGTTTGCTAATTTACGTCAGCCGCAGCCACAGACCTGGTGAGTCACTGGTAATTCTGGGAAAACCGCATTTTCTTTGGAAATACTTGTTCTTGGGAAAGCGGTGATGGATTTGTGCATGCTCAAGGACTGTCCTTTGCAGGAAGCAAGTAGTAAATTTAAGTTGAGATGTTATGGTTCCATATGAAAACATGAAAATAAAAATGAAAACTGAGCAAGTTACTGTGGGTTCTGTGTGATCTATTTGTAGAAGGGTGGTGAAACTTTAGAGCCCTGAATTCCTTCCAGTGGAAAAAACCAAGCTCTAAGAACCTTGGCATTCATGAAATCTTAATCCAAAAGGGCCGGAGAAGGAGCAAGCCATGCTTCTTGCAGGGAGACTGACTTAATGACTTCCACCCCCTCACAGGGCCAATGAAAGAAACCATGTTAGGCCTTCAGTGAAGCTGCTCTTCAGTTGTCTTCACCTAAGAGAAGATAATTTTAAGATTTGTGTTCTAGTCAACTTTGTTAGTCTGACAACACAGTTCTGCTCCTGTTTTCAATTGTCCCCAGTCAGGGAAGGATGAAGTTTTACTTGTGGTGTACAAGAAATGTCTAGTTGGATGCCTCTGCGACCAGACCGATGTAACTGTGCAGACTGAGCTTTCACCAAAGGGCTCTTTTCCGCATTCAGGCTTCTTCTGCACTGTGGCAATGTCTAACTGGCAGGCATTTGGGCACTCAGCTGCCTCGGACTAGATCAGGTCCAGCAGGTCTAACCATTTCCCATGACTTCCTTATCACTAATGCATCCTCAGAAAGTGCCGACGTAGCTGATGTTGAAAATGACACTGAGGACATGGAATAAACAATTAATTAGGAACATCCTGGTCTCGACCTGAAAAACGACACTGCTTTTTCTGTACCGAGCCTGGTGTTTTCTTAGTTGTGTCTGAAGCACACAGAAGCGAAGCGAGTTGTGGCATTTGTATGCACTGACTCCTGCCCTCACATTCAAAGATAAATTTCCTCTGGAAGCAGATGAGTGCTCGTTTCTTCCCTGTTGTTTTTTAACATAACACTCTTTTCAAAGGGGAAGGCGGGGTTTCCATTTTGCTTGAGCCTGGAAACAGTATTTTGTTGCAAGAAAAGCCATTCTTCGAACGCTGTTGTGTTTATGTGCACATGCCTCTCATTAGTGTGCATTTGTACAGAAAAGCTCATACAGAACTCGCTCACTGGAAGCCACGACAGCATTTCAGCAATGTATTTAAATGTCTAGTCTACAGGAAACTTGAATTTCCCTGTATCACATTCCAAATTAACCACCCAGGTTTTTGAATGAGCACCCTTCAAGACTGAACTGTTGCACTGGGTCGTTCTTCACCGAGCTTAGACAGAAATTCCATCTTTTTTTCATCTCTTTTTCCTGGCCTGAGCCTTCGTGCTGCTCTCACTCTTTCCTCAGAGGCAGTACGTAGGTAAACTGAAGTTCCTGCTTCCCTGTTGCTAAAAGCAGCCCTGTGGATTTAGCTGAATGCTAGCACATGGCACAGCAGTCTTGCTGGATTAAGTCAGTAGCTCTTGTGCTTTTATTTATAACACCGATTTCATTTGCGTCTGAATAGAGAGAGTGTTGTGGGAGTAGTTAGGGGTAAGTATGAACTTCCCAAAGGCTCCCATGGAAAGCACACAGCTCCCGTTTTGTACAGTGGGAAAGTTCACCCTTGCTCGTCGCTGAGACCCCAAACATGAAAATGCTCGTGTTCAGCTTTCCAAGATGTCCTTCAGATCCGAACAGACAGCTGCCAAGAGGCATTTTTAAGCAACAGTGTGTCTGAGACTTACTGAGACAGAAGGAGACGGCAGCTGGGTTTGGTTATCAGAGACAATTTACGTGTCACCAGGTATTCCCTGCCAGGCATGGAGAGACTGCCCAGCACAGAAACGGGCTCAGCAGCTTTGACGGGGCCATAGCAGTGCTTGCTTGGCTGTCACCATGCGCATTTACCTGTGTCCCTGCCGCATTCTTTCTTCACACACAGAATCCAAAATACTTGTGAATTGCCTGCTTCAGCCTGCACTGAAACACTCACAGACAAGGGGGCTTCCCCACACCCCACTTGGTTATTTCATCTCAAAATTAAATCTGGTGTTTCGTAGGGTAAATTGCCACTTCAGTATGGCATCTGCCCTGCCATCACTCTGTGCACTGCCACTCAGCTAATCCACACCATGCAACATGCTCAGTCTTCCTTTCTCAGCAGACCTTGGCTACATGACACCTTTTGCTCCAGCTCATAGATCATATGAACTGCATCTACTTGTTAAGTCAACCGCCTCCAAAGATTTCATTTTTCCCTTCTCTTCCCCTAAGACACAAGCCAAACACCGCCTGACGTCTTGATGTTTGCAGGCTACTTCCCCTTGCAACTTTGGAAACGCCTCCCGCATCACCTCTCCAAATGTGTGGCGCTCCTTCGTTTGTAATGGGGTAGCAAAGCACGTGAAGCTGTGAGGCTCTTTTGTGATGTAGCTACAGTTATGCAGTTACAAATCCAGTGGCTCTCCTGCCTCCTTATCCCTTTTCCCATTGCTCATAATTCAGATTCTTCTTGGCCTCAATATTCCACACTCAACCTGACCCCAAAAGTGACCACACTGGATGTCTGAGTAAAATCTGTGGAGCCATTTTTGAGTGACTCAAGTGCTGAAAAACATTGCCATATGCTGGGGCCAAATACAAATAAACAGAGGGAAAATTTAGAGCCTTCCTTTGTTTTTTTCTTTAATGGTCACTGAAGAAAGTTTCTTAAGTCTCTTCAGCTTGATGCGAAAGCTTGCTATGGAAAATTCACCCAGTGTGAAGCAGCAGTTTCCCTACCCAGTCTCAATCATTTTTCCTGGGTTCTATAGCAGGGCTTTGATTTTTTTCCTGCAGGCACACACAGAAAGGGCATAATTCAGCCTGTGTTGTCTGTGCTGGCAGCAGCAGAATTTCAGCTTCCTCTCTGCCTGATGAAAGTTTATCACTGTGTCAAAAAGGAAAACCCAAAGCAAAATGCTGTTTTCTGTTCCAAATGAACTTTGCTCATCTCTCTGAGGGGAAGACAGAGCAAGGACACCACCTGGCAGGCCTCCCCAGTCTGGGACTGTCTAAAGCTGTGCCCTTGGAGATCCGTAGGTGGTGACTGATAGCTAAAGGACATAGGAATAGTCATAAGCTGAAACAAGAGATATTCAGGTTGGAAAAAGGAAGATAGGCTGGAATGATTTATAAAACGCTATTTTCCCTCTGAGGACAGTCAAGCACCTTACCCAGAAAGGCTGCAGAGTCTCTCTTCATCCTTGCAGAGTTTCAAAAATAGACAGGACAAAGCACTACACAACTTGGTCTGATCTTACCAGTGGCCCTGCTTTCAATGGGAGGATGAGGTAGAGACCTTCTGAGGTCACTCAAGCCCAAATTACCCTATGATCCTGTGTAGAATTCAAGAGTAAACACAGCCTGTCCTCCCAGCTCTGCTGGTGCAAATCAATACTGTATCTTGAGGGTACCATTACTGTGGCTAGCAGAGTGCCAGGAGGCAGAGGAAGAAACCTTGAGTGCCAGGAGGCAGAGGAAGCGACATTTAAGCCAGATCTGCTATTATTTCTAAGCTGTCTTCCCCCAAGATCAGAGGCGACAGTATGATTTGGGCCAAAGCAGATGCAATCAAATTCAGTTATAAGCATCTCCATTTCTTTTCTAGACGCGGCAGTAGCCAAATCAGTCCAAACATTGTTTTGGGTCTTTCAGGATGTAAACCACAAAACATCATGGAACACACAGGCCACCCTTACTTTACTCTTGCTGTAATACAAGTTTTAATACGTGAGCAAATCATCATTTTCCAGTCATTCAGAAGCACAGTGAAGTAATTGGGGTTTCCCGTTCACTGCCAGCTGGCACGGACTCAGATTTAATGTGTAGTAGTGGAGTAAGACTGGTACATTTGAGTCATGTTTCAGCTCTGGCAATAGATCAGCTTGTATTAGAGAAGCAGTGGATACGGTTGCAAAGAAGTTCCCAGGCATATGAAGCGCAATAAACAATGAAAGACTGTAATGATGAAGGGTTGTGAGAGAGAAAAAAGAACCAGAGTTGCTGGATGTGATTGTGGTATCAGAACGAATCAGTTTCTATTTGAAGCTGATGCGTGTGAATGACTGAAACAGCAATGGAAGAAGGAAAATCTGTGATCTCAAGGTAGCAGCGCAAGGTCTTTTTCAATAACTTGCATGCAGGCCTGGAAAGTCAGTGGCTAACAAGAAAGAGTAAGCACTTACGTAGTGAGGGTGTAGAATCAATGAGGTTTACCAAAAACCCACATCCCAGTCAGCAGTGTATTAGCAAATAGAAGAACTTTTGGTGTAACACACAGCACAAAGCCATCTGCAGTTTGTAGTAAGTTTTGCTACTCTCGTACAGTCCAAAATATCATTGATGATCTTGAAAGTCTTTGCTAACCTTGATGATTCTATGATTGGCTTCGATCAGTTCCATTAGTAAATGCAAAACCAAGGTCTACTGGACATCAAGTAGGTATGCAATTTTGCTGGCCATCAATTGAGAGGGAACTGAGCATTGGATAAGTGTTTTCCTAGAAAACAAGCTACTTGTCTAGAAGTGTCCTGGGTGCCAAAGCCTTGTTTGTAGAAGATAAATGACTGCAGAAAAAACTGAAGGCCATTGCAGACTGTGCACTCCCCTTAAGCTTGTTGCAGTGATTGACTCAAATGGCTTCTTAGTGTCAGAGACTTCCAGCAGGAACTACATGTATTACACATGGTTTAAGAAAACATGGACTATGTTGATTTACAGCTCTCTGTTTGTCCTTTGAGCAGAAATACAGACTGCAGATGGATACCATGGAAGGGAAATTTAAAAAGGCCAAAACCCAAAAAAACCCCACAAAACCCCCAAAACTCAAGCCGAATACCCAGCTAATAACCAAACAACCCCCCCCCCAACATGCAGCACAAAGCACTGTAAGTACTGCTAGACAACAATACAGTCAGGTAAGAAGGAGCAGTCAGTTTCCTGGTTTCACCATCTGCTTTTTAACTTCACTCCCTATGTGCAAAGCTCAAGATTTTAGAAGGGCAGAGGGTCACCATTACTTCAGATAGCTGGTATTTTAAATATGTTAGAAATACCATGAGCACTGGCAGCAAGCCATTAGCTGCAGACAGGGAAGAAAATGTGTCTTCTCGGATTTATAATGATCGGGCATGGCACTAAACCCCCGCAAAGAGAGAGTCTTTGGAGAGCAGTTCAGTTCCTCAAGGTTTCACATTTTCATGGGACTATTCCATTGCCTTGTGTATCTTAAATAGCAGTTTGGACAAGAGAATTCGTAACCTACACGAGCAGCGCTCATGCAGCTTGAACTCTGACCTCGTCCTTCTCAGAACAAACGTGAACTTGACTCCCTAGCTTTGAATGGCACTGGGGATTTGTCTCTGTGTGTGTGTGTGAAATGTGTTAAACTTGTCCTTGCCCCACACAGAACTTTGCTTTAGCTTCATGAGCATAAAGGCGCTTCTCCCCTCAGCTCACACCAAGAAGGACCTGTTGCAGCAGGTCCAGAGAAGGGCCACAAAGTGATCAGAGGGGTGGAGCAGCTCTGCTATGAGGACAGGGTCTGTGGAGACTTTTCACGGCCTTTTAATACTTAAAGGGGCCTTACAAGAAAGATGGAGCCAGTCTTTTCATCGGGACCTGTTGCAACAAGACAAGAAGTGATGATTTTAAAGTGAAAGAGGAGAGATTTAGATTAGATATAAGCAAGGAATTTTTTACAGTGAAGGTGGTGGATCACTGACCCAGATCGCCCAGTATGATGGTTTAGGGAGAGGGTCTAAATCGGTTTGGGTTGGTGCCTGTAATTCCAGCACAACAGCTCTCACTGAGAGTTCAACAGGCAATGAAGCAACTTTGCTATAAAGACAACATGTTGTTTGTTGGACCCATCACCAAGAAGAAAAGGGAAAACCTGCACATGAGTAAAAGAATCAAAAAGGTCAAACAGAAACTGTACCACAGTGCCTTCACACACACTCAGAGAGAAATGGGAGACAGCCAACACACTGGGTTTTGGCCTTAATGCTCTGGGACAAGAGAGTGTACACCAACACTCATAGCAACAAAGCCACCACACACGCACACACTTTCACCCCACTTTCCAGAAGAGAAGGTGGGTGTGGGTGGCAGGAATACAGCACAAAATATACATTTGATGCTTGCGGAAAAGCTCCTTTTCTGGTCCTCATGCACACATCAGTCCTCCCTGATGTCTCTGGCATACTTCTAGCTCCTGTCAACTCAGGGCTGACACAGACTTGTACAGACACTGGCGCAGGAGGTCTGCCAGGAAAGCTACTCCAGCTTCAAAGTAAAACGCTTTTTCAGCAGAGAAGCACCACAACTAACACTTGAAAATCTGACAGTTTTCAAACTGTAACACCCAGAGAGGTGGCGAATGCCCCATCCCTGGAAGTATTCTAGGTCAGGTTGGATGGAGCTCTGGGTAGCCTGGCCTCATTAAGATGTCCCTGGTCACTAAAGGGGGACTGGACTAGATCCCTTCCAACTGAGAACCTTCCATGATTGTTCAGTTTTGTCCAGTTGTTAAGGAACACTATTAAACCCTTTAGCCACTGCATCACAGCATGCAATGACTAGTCCCCTGAAGTAGAATAAGCACATCAGGGTATTTTTCCACAAACAGTTTGCAATTAAGCAGCGAATAAAGCCAAGCCTTTCAGCAGGTAGTCCATCCCAAAGACTGGAGTTCAGGTGTAGGTTCAGGTGAGAAGAAGGAGCATGCACAAATGTGCACACAGGACATATCAGCAGGGCTTTTCTAACAAAGTCAGAAATGTAGGCATGTCTGAATGAATGAATACATCTAGGACAGCCTGACTGAAGAAAACAGGAATTCCTGCACCGGTTTGCACATGAGAACGAGATTTGTTATCTCTTCACCACATCACATGTTTTACTCTGGGGCATTCCCCTCAACTTCAGTTCAATGGAGAGGGAGAATTTAGCAGTGTGGACCATTCAGCATAGCTTCTGCTAGTCCTTTATTAATTCATTGTTGCTGTGATGAAAGTTATATTTATTATCTAAACTTTCATTTATCCTGTCTAATTAATTTGAACGAATATTGCTTGGACCAGCCTTAGAAATGTGATGCTAGTCTTGGCAGTTTTCCTTATTGTCTGCCGTGTTCTCTAAAATTATGCCAAGCCACAAGCTAGGTCATCGCTGCTTTTGTAGACTCAAGTAAAGCCAGCTAGCAATGCCTTCGGCAATTTTCACACTGCTATTTTAAAGCCCCTTTACTTGGAGCTATCTAGTCTCAGGGGCTACAAAAGGAATCCTAGACTTTCCAGTACAGCATCCCAGAAAAAGTAATTGAGAATAGCCAAGGGTCAGAACAGTATTTGATACTGTGTTTGGATAAGACCCTCTGTTTAGATGTTATTCATATTAGATGGGTTTTTTTAAATGAAGAATATTTAAGGTTGTGGTAGCTCAGGCCAGATGCCACTTCAGCTTTTGCTATGCTATACATAGCCACCATCTGGCACAACTGCATCAGCACAATCCCCCCAAGGTGACAAGCCGCAGCTCTCTCTGGCACCAGTGGAGCTTAACAGGGTTTCAAGCAGGTGCAGATTCCATTACAGCTGCAGCTCAGTCACTGCAGGTCCAGCACTAGAGCAAATAGATCTTAGGTCGCTGGTTTCTAAAGTGGGATGGTGAGCTTGGCATCAGCTGAAGACCAGACACTTGTTCCCTGACTGGCTGTATTTAAATGATAAGAGCTTTAAATGAGCTGTCATCTTACTGCAATGAGACTACTGGGCCTGCTTTCTAACATAGATAATGCTGACTCAGCTTATTCATGAGCAGGGTTTGCCAGTCGGATCTCTAAACAGCCTGATGGGCATGAGAACTGTGTCACAAGAAACTTAGTAAGTGCAATAAACTGCACATAGATGAAAACATTTCATGTCAGGCAACTTAATCAGTATTCATTAACTGTGTTCACTGCTGATGCCTCAGATTGGTCCAGAATATATTGTCTGAACCTGTTAGATGAGAGGGATGATGCTGGCAATGCTCAGAGCTTTGCCTTGATCAAGGTCTTAAACCACTATACATTTAGCCACAGCTCTGACATCAATGATAGCAAATATTTTATGCAGCAACTAAAGATTAACTGTGGATGCCAAATACACTGCAGCCTGCTCACTAATGCCTTATTTGCAGAAGCCATGAGAGACTGTCCACAGAAAGTGTATGTAGTCTATTTCTATTTCACATGAGGCAGCAACTTCCAGCCAGACCACCAAGAATGATGACTTAATTGGTCTATTAGGTAGACAGCCCGCGTGACCGTATTTACCACAGTTTATTACTCTGTTTGCAAGGATAGCTAATTAGAAGCAGCTCATCCCAACCTATTAGGAAAGAGCTTAACGGGACACCTGCTGTGCAGTTCGTGTGTTGCATACACAAACAGTGTGGGATCGCACAGTGCAGAAAGCCAATGACCCTGCATTGGTGGAGCAAGAGAGCTGTTAGCATTTCAGATGTACTGAGGGAAGCGGAGGTATGAAATTATCTATTTCATATAAAAAACCCAAAGAAGCAGTTTGCTGTTTGCTCTCCAGTCCGCTCTGCATTGTGATGAGAAACTGAAAAGGCATTAAGGCGTAAGCAAAGGCATAATTAATGTGTCAGGAAAAGTCTGCATTCTAGCTAAACCAAACCAGGGTATTTCTAGGTTTCTTGCTGAAATCCCATACAGGTTGTATTCAAGTAAGCAACACACAAGCATGCAAAGTCGTCTTTACTGTCTTTTAATTCATGATAGCACTATAAGCAGAAGGGGGAAAATGAAGAAAAATCTCACAGAAAGGGAATAAAAGATTTTAAGAGGCCAATACATGGCTCAAGGAGTCCGTCTTTCTCTACAGCAATGATTACAGACAGATTAGAATGTGTGCTCCTCCAGAATCGCTGTTTTCTAAAACAATCTATCAGCGGGTAATAACAACTCGTGTGCGATCTCATTTTCTCACTGGGAGAAACAAAGGTATCATTAATGCTCGAGCACATGGGGATCCTGTGATGCCCCTGAGCCAAGGGAGGATGCAGGACACCATAAAGCGGTAATTGACTGGTGTAGCAGATTTGTTTCATCTTGTATTACAAATGTGATTCTAGAGCACAAAGCATTGAGGACCGTTTGTCAAGGATCACAAGATCCCACCACCCCGATCAGATGCTTCACTGCCCTGTGAGTTGGTCTTTGTGAACATTTGCAAAACTGTGGACCAGACACTGCAACAGCTTTTCTAGGCACCCTGTTCTGAAAAGAGGGTTTTTATGTGCCCATACTTTTACAGCATCAGTCACTAGGAGATCTCCTCATTACTGAAACAAAATAAAGCTACTGCAATAGAAAATGACATTTCATGTTATCTCAGGCTCATCAGTGCAAACACACAAATGTGATTACAATTTGAAAAGAGAGCTATGCATTTTGAAACCTGCATTTGTTAGAATACTGTTGGAAAAGAGGAATGTCAAGCGACTCCAGTAGTGCAGGGCAGTGGATCAGTGGAACATGACTACATAAACTGTGCTGTGTAACTAACGCATAATGAATTCTCATGTTTCAGTAGGATTTACTGCAGGGAATGGAAGCTTCAACCTTGGCAAGGCCTTTGTTGCACTCCTGTGATATGCTGGAACAATGGACATCTGCCATTGTTGTTCTGAGAATGAAGGTGGCCAGGGATGAACCACCAAATGTAAATTGGTTTCCAAGCAACCTAAATATATTAGCTCACCAGCCAGAGATGTGATCATTACTGTTACATGACAGCTCCTGACTCTGACACAAGCCCATGCATATTCATCTTCTAAACTAGAGAAAAGAAGGTATCTTTTCAGTAGTGGTGATTTTCTAAATCATGGTGTAAAACCTTCCTGAAGGATCCTGAAAGCAGCTATGGAGTTACGGCCCAAGAGAACTAGGTGCTACCCGCTCAAGGTTGACACAGCATGTACACAAGTCTTCCCTTTGTGTGTGGCCGGAGTCTGACTAATGCTAATAAAACATCTCTTTGGACAAGCAAATGGAAAACAATCTTTCAAAATACTATTAAATAAATCTTTCAAATTCTATTAAATGAAAAGACACATCCTCCTCCTCAGTGAGTCTCTGAGCCACAAAGTGCTGGAGGCTGGGAGCCATTCAGAAGACTTGTCATTACATAACAGCCCCAGTCTTGTGTTCTCCACTATGTCTGCTGTGGGCTGCTGGGTTTCCCTTAGGCATGGGAACCAGTCCCCACCATATGAAAAATAAGGGTAGAAGTATAGACAGCGAGGTAAGGAAACAGCACAGGAAATAAGGGGGGAAACGATGGGGTAAAGGATTAAAGAATCAGAAATGCAAAATAGCCGGAGGAGGTGCTTTGCTGGTTTTCCAAAAGTGCCCATTGCTCCATGAAAATGTCTGAGGAACCAGTGGGTGCTGCCAGGGTGCTCTACTTGGAGACATGACATGACAAAGGAGCAGAAATAGGATCCACAGTTGCTGAAGTGTCCCCCTGCACTGCTTTTTTCTGCTCTGTGTTGTGTGGCCAGCTTGGGTCGCGGCAAGGGAAGTAAGAATGAGGTTGTCATGGGACTTGGTGGGCATGAGAAAGGGATAGGTGTCAAAAAATTGAGGGAGAACTTCACAACTTCAGCAACAAGGTCTGGAGTCAGAGTAAACACCACGGCTTGAGGCTGTCAATACACCACAGAGCAGGATCTCCCCTTTGTCTCTACAAGGTCATGAATTGGAGAGCTGAGTTTCCAGCTGTGATTTGATCTCTACATATTACAGCTGTTTGATCTGTAAAAAAAACATACTATCAAACGAATTCATTTTCTAACACATAGAAAAGCACCCATCGCGTGTAACACCCCAAATCACAAAGCAAATCATGAGAACTTTAATAACCTGGAAAAAACTGCCCAGGTGAATGTTGTGTGCTAGGTGGAGCATTTCCCATTCACAGAATACAGAAGGAAGATGATGTTCTGAAAGCACTTGGCTACAGTGAGTTAAGAAATGTATTCCTGGTGTGTAATTGTGACAGATGGGATACCTGTGACAGCTGTGAAGCTGTCTTCATGTTTCTGTGGTTGGGCATCCAATTAACATTATTTCTATTACAGCTCTCCCTGTCATGGCAGTCCTGTCTCTCAGCTGTTGTGAAGGTTCTGTTGTTAATATCTGGTGAGTGCATCTGGATTTCTTGACTGAGAAAAACTGAAATGCTAGCTTCTACTTTATCCCAATTCTTTGCTATTAAACATGACGCCAAGAGACAAAATTCATTTTGACTTTAGTAATAACTGTATTTGGTTTAGCTTTGTCTGTTGAGCTGTCTGACAGCATCATCTCCTAAACTCACCCCCCCGGTCATGAATACATGTCTACATTCACATGGCAGCGTTACCAGAAATAAATAAGTTGCATTGGGGGGCTCTGCCACATGCAGATGAAATTGTTTTACTCTGCCCTTAGATGCAGATGAAGGATTAACTGCTTCTTCAGCATATTGCTGAGAAATGCTTTGAGCTGATTTGCTACGGTTCAGTCTTAACTCACCTTTAAATTCAATTGCTCTATTTTAATTTGACATAAACTTCCTGAAAGGCTGGCAGGAGCAGCTACAATAATATTGCCTTCACAACATTACCAAAGCTGCCATTACCAGGAAGTGACCCAAACAGAGAGGAATTCAAATTAAAATTGAGTTAGTGTAGCTGCAAACATTGCAAGGGTTGGAAGTTCAGAGTCCAAATGTGGCACCATCTGTGATCTATAACTTCTTCCCAGGGAGGGTGACTGGGCACTGGAGGGGGCTGCACGGGAGGTTTCTGGAGTCTCCTTTTCTGGAGACATTTGAGACCCCCCTGGACTTGGTCTGGGTGATCCTGCTGTGGCAGGGGGACTGGACTAGATGATCTTTGGAGGTTCCTTCCGATCCCTGATGATTCTATGTTTCTATGATCTATGACCCTGGCTGTATGGCTTGGACTAAGTGCATGTCACATCAGTTTGGAGATGGTATTTCTCCTCTCCATCAGTCACGACCCAGTGCTCATTCCTTCCAACTTCAAATGTGAATTCTGTACCTGTTATTGCAGCTGTGCTGTGTCTCTTGTGGGGACACCCAGACCCTGCTGTCCTTGCCCAGGGTGTGCAGGGGCACATGTGTGAGATGGAGCTGCTACAGGCACTGGACCATATGATCACTCTCAGCCAGTGCCTCATATGAGCTCACTTTCCTCCGCACAAATAAAGGGTGCTTTGTACTGCAGAGTCAAAGACCACATGTAGGCAGATCCCACGGTATAGTGGATTTGCAGAAACTTGGCACGAGGAGAAGGCAGAGCCAAATCTGCAGTGTAGCTCCACCAAGCCTGCATCCTGATGGACCACAGCCATCTACTGCTGCAGACCAGGAAGCCCTCTTTTTTTTCTTTCAAAGCTGAGGACTGTGGAAAGGAGCCCAGATCTACCTGTCTGCTCTGTAGGGAACTAATCAGAAAAAAAAGACATTGGAAAAAAGCCCCAGGACGGACAGAGAGCCTTCCTCCTGCAGGCTTTGCCACCCCGCTGCTCTCCTCTGCCTGCTGAGCTGTCCTGGCCTCACTTCTAGCTGTTGTCTCCTGAGCTCACCTCCACTTCTCATGACTAGGAGGAGCAGGAAATTGAGATCTCTTCCTCTGGCTGGTGTCTGACACACAGTGTTGTTGCCAGGAGAGAGCAGCTCTTTTCTGACTGTGTTTGTTCGTAGCTCTGTGCAAACACGTGCTTAACTGATTCTGTAAGTGGCACAGCCTACTTTGCAGGGCTTCTAGCAAGCTGTAAAGTCCACACTTCACACCAAAATGTACTGGAAAAACAAGAAATATTCATTATTCTGAGGCCTTGAGGAGTTTCCACACTGGGCGGCAAGAACTGCCCGTGCTGACAGGAGAGAGCCCTTCTCTTCCCGAGGACACACTGCAGCATTAGCAAGCGGTGGCTTCTGCCAAGAGAAAACATAGTACAGGAGTATGTGATTGTCACAGGGAGCAAGGTCTGCTACTAATCATCCCTAAAGGCATCAGTGTGGCAGACTGTTTGATAGGAACTGCCACGTGTTGGTAGGATGAGACTGAAATCACAGACTGATATTTTAAGGCAGAAGGTGGCTTTTTTGAGCTAATCAAATGTTGACAGCGATCCTTTGACAGAGGCTTTGGTGACTGGCTTTCTAAAAAAGGAAACTTCAGGAATTAAAGGAAGGGCACTCGTTTGTTCTGAGGATGGGTCAGTGATCTGAACCCAACCCCCTGCTTGATTCCTCATTCCCTATCTTCAAGTGCAGTTGCATTTCACTGCTGACTTCCATATGGCAGCATGATGATTGCATCCAGATTTGGAGTTTCTGACAGTAAGAACCTATCACTGGTCTGTAAATGAGAATTTGATTGAAGACTTTAGTTGAAGAGAGTTTGCACGCATCGTTTTAAAAATCCAAAGTTCATAGGCCCTTGAGAAGGATCTTACACATATGCATTGCTCATTTTTAACAAGTCTCTTGATGCATCAGGTTGCTGATAGGTATTTCAAGGTTTTCTTCCAAATTGTTTTGTTAAAACTGAATTAACAGAGAGGGAATACTGAAAGGAAGTTGTCAGTACTAGAAGGTACTGAAGAAATAATGACATAAACTGTTTCCTCTTGGATGAGTGAAGTTTAAAGACATGGCACACTACTGTTTATATTATTTCCTTGCTATATTTGTCCTTAGCTGGGAACATTAACTAATGGCACAGAGAAGTTAAAACAACCTTGGTTTGCAGAAGACCCATCCTTGCCTCTCATAACATCTTCTTCATACACTTCTGCTGTATTTTAAATGTACGTACAACAAAAAGGTAAACCTTTGTAAGAAGGCTTACAGTGGTGCCATCCTTTCTTCTTTGATTTGAATCTATATCCCTGTGTACATTAGTCTGGAGACAACAGGATGCTGCATCATTACCCTTCCTGAGGGCAGCTTCCTCTGTTTTTCTAAAGGAGCCACGATTGCCACACGTCAGTAAACTGTGCAACCAACTGCTAATATTTACCTTTCTTTAATCACAGAATCACAGAGTTATTGAAGCTGGAAAAGACCTCTGAGATCATGAAGTCCAGCCTATGACCATATATCACCACATCACTAAGTGCCATGTGCAGTCTTTTCTTCAACACCTCTAGGGATGGGGACTCCAGCACTGCCCTGGGCAGTCCGTTCCAGTAATAACAAACTTAATACCATGTGTGGCATGTTTTTAAATTTTAAGCTTGATACAGGCAGTGAACCTGCCATCCCAATATCTAGCAGAAAGGAAACGTGGATCTGTAAATTTCTGGCTTTTTGTCTAAACTAGCAAACACCATGTTCATGGCAGCTGACAAATGGAAATGAGCACCTGGTGACACAGGAACATTGCTCCTTCTAGCACTGAGAGAATTCAGTTCTGGGCTTTTCAAGCTCCCCTGAAAAGTCCTGCTGTGCTGGAGCAGCAGGTCCCTAATCCCCCTCACTTATTACAGGACTTTCAATCTTCATACTTGTGAAAAAGAAAAGACAACATTATCTAGCATTTTCCTAAGAGAAACAGCGACATTACAGATGCTTCTGTTCTCCCAGGAGTTAAGACTTTCCTTGCCATCCTGGCTATAACAAAAGAGATTTTGGATGCACAGAAATGAATAAAATGAGGGTGAGCAACGCATCTCTCCTCTTTTCAGGAGCAAGCTCACTGTGTGATTTGCTGCTCCCGAGCCAGGAGAGATACACCATTCTTTCCTTCAATTCCTTTCTACTAGTTTATCCCTCTTTCACAGCACAAGGAATGTAACACATTTTCCATGATGAATGAGACTTGCTTTGAGGGAGGGGAGCAGGCTTCACTGACATTAAAGTAGGTGGGACTGGGATGGGATTTAGGTTGTCTCAATACAGTTCCTGAAAAATGCTACTGGCAGTAAATGCAGTGATGGAGATAAAAGAAGGGATAACTCTTTAGTCTGAGAAAATACGTGAACTGGGGATTTCCAAGGTCCCGGAGGATATAACTATTCAGAGAAAAAATGCCAAACAAGTTGAATTCAAAGGTAAGAAAGTACAGTGGCTTCTGATTAACAGGATAATTGCTTACCAAACCTCAGGGGCTGCAGAGCCCCTCCCTTCACACTTCTCTGGGATTCAGACCACCTGTGCAGAGATAAAGGCTGAGGGACCTGCTTACAGTGAGTGAAAAGGTCATGTTGAGATGGAGTTCAAGGTAATAAATGAGCTGAGTTCAAAACTCTCTCAGTAGCTGTGGCAAGAGATAAAGGTGGCCTGGTTTTCATTCTGTGTTGAATAAATCCTAAAGGATTCTGTTTTCTCCCTTGGATCCCAGGGGTAACTGGGCTGGGCAAGGAATAACCAACAAACTACGTTGATTGTTAGCATGAAATTTACAGTGGCAAATGCTGTGAAACGCTTGGATACAGACAATCCAGAAATGAACGGCTTTAAGGTTACCCTGACAAAGCCAGGCTTCTGTGTTTTTAAATCAGCATTAATGTATAGAAACATGAATGGATTACGAGGAAGAAGAGAGTCTACCACCTTCATAAGAAAGGGCAGGCTGCTTAACAAGAGGATGGGGCTTTAGTTAGGCCGTGTAGAAAGAACATTGCAGGGGACAGAAGCTCAGCTAGAACTCAGCCTGGCCACTGCTGCTAGAGATGATAAAAAGTATTCTTACAAATATATTAACAACAAAAAAAGAACCAGGGAGAGTCTCCATCCTTTATTGGATGCAGGGAGAACATTGTTATTAAGGATGAGGAAAAGACTGGGGTACTTAATGCCACCTTTGCCTCAGTCTATGGTAGACAGACTGATTATCCTCATGGTATTTGGTCCCCTGAGCTGGAAGATAGGGCTGGAGATGAGCATGGTCCCCTCATAATCCAAGAAACAGTAGTGTATGACCTAATAAGCTGCCTGGACACCCCGCAGTCTATGGGGCCAGATGAGATTCACCCGAGAGTGCTGAGGGAGCTGGTGGTGGAAATTGTGAAGCCTCTCTCCATGATTTATTAGCAGTCCTGGTTAACTGGGGAGGACCCCTGCCAATGCGACACCCATCTACAGGCAGGGCAGAAAGGAGGACCTGTGGACCCACAGGCCTGTCAGCCTGACCTCCGAACCAGGGAAGATTATGGAGCAGTTCATCCGGGGGTGATCACGCAGCAAGTGCAGGGCAACAGGGGCATCAGGCCCGGCCAACATGGGTTCATGAAGGGTACGTCCTGTTTAACCAGCCCCATCTCCTGTGATCGGGTGTCCCCCCTTGTGGATCGAGGGAAAGCGGTGGATGTTGTCTACCTGGCCTCCAGGCAGGCATCGCACACCCTTGCCTACAGACTGCTGGCGAAGCCGGGCTGAGGGCCGGACTTGGCGAACCCCGAAGTCCTTCCCAGCCACGATTCTACAGGAATGTTTGCTTTGGGTTGCGGGCCGCTAAACATCAAACTGAGGAAAGCTACCCCTAGGCACAACCAGCTCGGTGCTGGGGCCCCGAGGACACCGCCGGTCCTGACTGTCCCTCCCAGCCCCCCGCGTCCA
>VZRI01009279.1:342662-489480 GCA_013397515.1 Upupa epops | reverse complement strand
CCGCGGGACCTGGCCGTGGCTGTGTCAGCGGGCGCCGGTTCCCTGCTCTGGACCTCAGGCGCAGACTGCAGGCTTGTCTCTAGCCCTGTCTCTGTCTTTACCCGTTTCGGATCCATACTGTACCCTGTGGATGGACCCTGCCCCTGATTCATTGTTTGCTGTGCCCGGGGCTCCGGATGGACCCTGATCCAGCCCGCTGTGTTCAAGCCCTGCCAGCCTGCAGCCCTTGCTGAGGGCACCGAGGACCCAGCTTCTCCTCCTCAGGGAGCAGCCCCGCTGCCACTGCTCCTTGACCCTCTTGGGTTAGATGTGGAGGTTAAACAGCTCGCGGAATGTGCACAATTGCCACTTGGCCATGTGAAATCACAGTGAAACATGAACTGAGGCTCCTTTTGCTTAACGAGAAATGATCCGTGTTTTAAAAGGATGGCTTTGTGTTCCTTCGTAAACAGTCCTCTTCTGAATAATTTTTTGTAAGCCTCTCATTTTCAGTTGTTCTGACTCCAGGAATTTCCCACGAAGTTCACGCTCATGCAATAACGATGTTCCAGAGGTTGTGTATGTTACCCTGACACACACACAAATCATGCTGGATGAAACTGGCTCTGTTTGACTCATATTCAACACTTCCTACCGTGTGCGAACCAGCCAAGTAGCTGCAGTGTTTGGCACGCGTCTTCAGACACTGCCTTCATTTTTTCCTGCTTCTTGAAACTTGGTGATAAAATTCTCAGATATAGCTTCCTAAATTTAGCCATTTTTTTCTATTGAGTTTCTGGGCAAGGATGAGGACAAGAGATTAATAATGCAGTGATTTCTGCTGCTTTCAGAGTTCCAGAAGCAGGTGTGGTGTTTGATATTTTCCAAAAGGTCAAATGCGTGCAGTCACTGCCAGTGAAAGGTTTCATCCGGATGTTACGACTGCAGTTTACAGAAGTGAGCCATAAAATCCGAACAGTCCATGCATCCTTAGAAAGTTTGATCCAGCTCGCCTGGCTTGTCTGGAGATGATTCTGACAGATGGAGCCACTAATCAGATGGTGAAGGGAACTTTTTCTCTGACCTGTAGAACAGTCTCAGGTTGACCTTTAGAGGTGTTTACCAAGGTCTTCTGCACTATGTCAGTCCGTGCTACAAGAAGCAAATTTCCAATACATTTTCAGAGTAGCTTTAAGGAGATGTGGATGGACTTTTCTGGTAGGATGGGAGCTTTGGCTCATTAAAAATGAAGAGCCAGTGTGGTCTTGTTTGCTCTTTCTTCTTTTCATGCCCTACAGGGGGGTTGGACTAGATGATCTTTCGAGGTCACTTTCGATCCCTAGTGATTCTATGATCTACCTCCAGTGGTCCCCCAAAAGACGGCCAAAAGATTATTACCCGGAAAGACTGAGTATCAGTTTGCAAGAAAGCCGGTGGGTTTTTTAATAATCTGTAACAAACTTTCTGCAAATGGAGTGTGTACAAACTACTTCCACAGTGACAGCCCAGTGCTGCACCTAAGCATGTACCGTCTGCTCATAGCCATGAACTTTGGATACCGGTGCGGCAGGGAACCAAACATGGCTGCAGCCATGGTTGCAGCTGGGTGCAAAACCCCCAAAACTCTCTGCAGAGACTATGAAGGAAGTAAAGCTAAACCGTGGGGCTGATACAGATGTAGATACACCTAACCTGATAAACTGTGGGAATCAAGATGACCAGAGGTTGGTCTGTTTTCCTTATCCAGGCCTAATTAAGATAGAAATCTTGCAAGATTTGGGTTTCTTGCAAGATTTCCGGTAAATGTGATTTTTGGCTTGGGAGGAAATACCATGAGAGCGGCCTTTTCATGGACATGGAAGTGGTAAATTTTGGTTGGAGCCAGCAGCACAGAACATGATGAGGTGTTCACCAACAGGGAATTGGAAAAGATGAGGAACCTTAAACATTTTTAGACAGAAAAATAATGATGGGATTTAAGCCGCAGGGAAAATTTGAACCGGTTCCTGTATAATCTAAACAAGTTTTCTCTCTTCTTAATGTGACAGCAATGCTCCTGTTGTCTTTGTTTTGCTTTGAACTGCAATCTTTAAATGTTAGTGCAGTTCCAGTTGACTTTGAGGTGAATATATTCAGCCTTTGCTTTTCTTCCTTAACAAGGGTACTGCTCCTCCACATAGTTCCTTTCTCTAGAGCTGTCTTGAGTGTCCATTCACTTGCTCATGGGACTGTCACAACCTTAGAGTTGTGAACAGGGTTTCTTTGGGCTGAGCTCTACCACTCTGCCAGAAAATACCAGGGCTCTGTGCTTTAGCTTATGACCTTAGTTTTTAAGGAGGCCAGTGTTTCTCTGTAGGGTGGGGGATCAGTTGGTGTCAAAGTGAAGTTTCCTGGAGCCTGTAACAGGGCCTTGGATGTGCTACGTTTTACAGTGTTATCCTTGGATATTAGAAGTCTGCTGCTTTACAGTAAGTGATGGGGAAAACCACCCGCCTCCTCAAAGTTTTGTCCAGGGCAACAGCATAGGGTGACTAAAGTAGCTGAATAGAAATTGTGGTACATGGCATTTCAGTCTGCCAGATCTATCTGGTTGAGAGACTGGAGAATGCAGTCCATACTACTTTGGATTCAGCTTGCAAATTACCCTGTAAATAAAAATACTTCATGACACAGCGTGATAATCTGTGAGTAATGCCATGGATTATTTTGGCCAAATGTTTATAACTGGAATTCAGATTAGCTTGACGTTTCTCTCAGCCTGGATGTTTATTCCTAGGTAAAATGCAGTTGTCAGATATATCATTAACTTCATTTGGAACCATGCCATTGAGCTGAGGGTCAGCATCTGCTTCTGCTGTTCCATTATGCAGTCACTCCTGTCAAGAGCTGTTCTTCTGGATTTCTTACCCACTCAAGAAAAGACAGGACTTCGAGCAGCAAGATGAGAGGCACATCCATCCATCCTATTCCCTGTACTTGGTGTGTAAAGGGGTCTGGATTTTCAGAAGCTTACCATTGGCTTCATGTGAGCAAGGTGGTGAACAGTGCACTTCTTGAGAGCAGAAAACATTTCTCTTCCCACATTCATTCAGTGGGAGGTTACTTGATGTATTCAGTCACGTTGCATCAGAAATACCAGGATGGGGACCTCTCTCTTAACCTCTTGTTTGTTTTTTTTCTGTAAATTATGCAAGATTTCCAATTCTGGATTTAATGTGATAGTTTCTCTTAATGGCGTTGACACAATCCTAACACAAAAATAGCTCTCATCCCCATGCAGTCCAATATAAACAGCCCAAGAAAACACCTATAGATTTCCAGCCGCTACTTGATATCCCCTCCGGAGAAATTTTGCTTTACTAGAGTTGCAGAGAGTCTATGAATTTGTCATTTACTCGTTTGAATCCTAAAATTGTACCTTCGTCTCTTCAAGTTGTATTTGTCCTCTGCAAAGTGAGGTTACTGCTCTAGGCATTACCTAACCAGCATCCTTGCCACCCCACTCCCTTCCCCCAGAACTGTGCGAATTTACCTAGAGTATCCTGGATTTTTGTACAGCCTTTTCCTTTGAGCTCTGTAAATGAATGTACCCCTTAGTCAGTCCACTGACTAAGTGTAGATCCAGGCACTCTGGAACTGACTGGAAATTCATGTCCAAATTCTGTTTCTGAACCAAACCAAAATCTTATGCCAGAGGATGGGAATTTCATATAAAGTTGAAATTGGCTAGAGATCAGGCTCGCAGATCATTAGGCTGCTTTGTTTGAGCTTAGTGTATGTTACAATGTGAATAGCAAGTCTTTTTTCCATCTATTGCTCTTCTCCTGATGCAGTTCTTAGCAAGAATCACTCCATAGGTCCATAGGAAAGTCATAATGTTCTAAAATGACCAGATTCTGAACTCAGAAGGCATAGTAATCACCTGAAGTTTCACAGAATAACTTGGAGAGTGGAGGAGAGGACAAGAGGAGAGATGAGAGTTAAGAGGTCAGATCACCACTCAGGACTACAGTCTATGGCTCCCACCCAACCAGCCTTGCTCCTCAGCTCTGCAGGTCTCTGAAGAAAGTCCTCATTTCTCTGGCTGTCTTCTCAGTTTCTCAGCATAGTTGGTTTCATGGACAGTGTGGTCTCCACTAGTCCTCATGTCAGTCTCTCTCCTGGCTGCAGGATTGGGGGTGGGTGGGGTGTGTCTGATGGTCACCCTGCATGACTGTACTGACTTCTTAGAGAGAGGTTTTGTATCTGAATGCTGAGTTAATTCTAAGCTCTCCTCCTGGTTTGCACAGTAGAGCATCCCTGCTGTGTGGACTAGACCCTAAGTGGATGTTGCCAAGAGAAGGTGATCTGAAATACTCAGCAGATGGCTTTAGCCCACAGTCTCTTGTAGGGGCCTTTTCTGTGCTGCATTCTTACAAGCTGATCTGCTTTAGCTACTCAGAAACAGCTGCAGTAGTTCTTAGGTTCTGTTTACTGACTGAAGCCATGTAATATTATTAGAAACATTTATAAGTATTGAAAATATAACAATGCTGAATGATCTAGCATCTTCATGGAACAGCCGGTATGCCCGTACCATTCTCGGAGATATGTTTTTCAGCTGTAAATAGTGATTAAAAGAGGGGGGGAAATGAGCACAACAGTGGGAACTGTTCCAAAGGCAGCGATAAAGATCTCCTTCCTTGTCTGGAATTGCCCTTTAAGCCCTAGACTCTTAATCAGCAACAAAAGGAAGCAAGAGCTTCCTTCCCTGACGAGACCTGATTTCAACTAAGATGTGAGAGTGTCTCACAAAATACTCCCATCACAATCTGTGTAAAAGCTACTTTAAAAAAATTAAATTAAATTAAAATAGCTTGGTCGTTTGCTTCCTTCAGTTGTTAGACCAAATAATAAGGGACCAGAACCCTTTCTGACGGTGACTTTCATGAATAGAAAGCTGCCCCTGTCTCACCGAGATAAAGCAACTTCGACAGTGTGTGTTCTGCTTCGCCAGGCATCTTTTATCTTATTTAGACTGTGACATTTCTGCAGGTAACCTCCACACGAATAATAATTCTGCTCAGTTGTATAGGAAAAAGGCACAACTGAAGTTCGATGGTAGGTGGCTGTATTCTTTAAAGCTTCCCATCCCTAGGAAAGTTTTTCAGTTCCAGATTCGTCAGGGAATTGGGATCATTGCCCTAAAGGAGATTTCATACTGTGCCATGTAAAGAGAGAAGTGTCTATCTTAACTAGCTCAGGACAGGTAAGGAACAGGGGCCAGGTCCAAAAGCAGAGGCACATATATGCTTGGTTACTGTGAAAGAGCCTAATGGAGGTGGGGACTAGGGCTGCAGGAGGATGAATCCATATGGAAATAGCTTCATGAAAGGAGCAGAGGGAGACTGACAGGAACTGGGATCCGAAGTAGCAGCAAAAAGCAGTCAGCTGCTGTGGCAGAAGAATATACTCTATGTTCTGAGTGAGCGGCTCAGCAGGTTGCTTGAGTTTTGTCTTTCAAATGCACAGGGCAACGGGGGAAGATACAAAAGATTTGTATTTGTATTTCAGTGTTTAAAGGCACCAGAGTGATCTGGTCACTTAAGGCAGGACATTTCCAGATAAGAGCATTACAGGCTGATATTGAGGGGAACTTTCATTCCAGGGATATTTAAGACACTGAGTACTTTCAAGAAGTCCCATTAGCCACTTCTGTGAATCCTGAAGTGGTGACGTCAGTAGGTTCAGGAACTTGGGAAAGTCTTCTGTTGTGTCTCCTGATCTGAAAGTTTTTGTGGGCTATACAGGTTAATCATCACCCTGAATACAGTGACTCAGGCAGCAGACCTGTCATGGGTGGCCATGAATCCAGCAAAAAGCTATCATTCATCACAGTTACATTTTGGTCATTTGCTCAGGGAACAGCAACTCTCACTGAGAAGTCAGGTGGGATGGACTGTAGTCAGTGTTGCTCTCACATCTCTTCTTTTTCCCACCAGTCACTCAGTTCACAATTAGCGTCCTGAGTCTGCCTTCCCTTAAAAGAGAAATGTGTCTGCCCCTTGTTTGCCTCTCCTTGTTACTTTTGAGATCTCTAGCAGCTTCTGAGAACTGCCACATGGAAGTCAAAAGAGCTGTAGTCTCTGATGACTAATGAAGTAGGCATGTGGGCACATCCATAAGAGCTGGAGAACGGAGTTGTATCATGCTTCTATCAGTTAAATACTGTGTTAATTTAGGTTGGCTGCCAAGTACCTCAGACCTGTCTGTGAAATCTCTTTTCCTGTGCAGGTTTGCCAGCTTTGATGTTCTTATCTAGGGTACTTCCAAATTGCAAAGTCTACCCAGGGAGGTTCAGCCTCTGAAGCAGAGAGTGACTTTAAACCAGTATAAGCACCTTCTTTTTCTTGGAACAGTTCCAGTGGTCTTCATCGTCATTATCTGATTCTTGCAAAAACTGGTGCCACTTGAGGGTTGGTTTGTGCAGTCTGCAGTTTTGGTCCTGGCACGCTGTCCTAGTTTGCAGCTGATATGCAGGTTAAATGCTGGTGAAATGAGTTCACTTAAATTTGAATTGGAAAGTCTGGAGATGAACTAAAAAAGGCTGGAGTTTGAATCCTGACCCAAATGAAGCATGTCAATTAAGTATGCTGGGCGGTGCAATGTGAAAAATAGTTTAACATTTGCAGCAAGAAGTTAATCGGCTCAGACAGAAAAGGTACACGCGTCAGTCACCGGGATGGGAACAAACGCAGTAGAACCAGACCTCTCCCAGCTCGTTGTCTTCTTCTCCAGCAGATTTATGCTGACTCCCAAATGACAGAGTTGTAGTGTGTGATAGGCGTTAGGAGCTGGTGAGGACAAATCAGATAAAACATGGGTGAGCAGGACTGTTCTCTGTCAGCAATGAGAAGGTGCAGGATTTACGGGTGGCACTGGGATATCCTTTGATCTCTGCAAAATGGATCAATAGGATAGAGCTGATAGCAGCGCTCTAAAGGGCACTGGGGTTTGATGAGTATAGGAACAGAGCTGATGGTGATGTTTACTTCCAAAAGCCTAGCGCTGGTGCTGTGGGTTTTAATTTAAGTTAGACGCATGAATACAGATGTCACTAGGAAAGAATTTGAAATGTTCAGGTTGCCAGAGATTGTGAAAGAAATTAATAAGGGGTGATAATGTGATTGGTCACATGTTTGTTCTTGAAGTATTTTTCCCCAAGACAGCATTAATCTGGGTTATTCATGCTGCTTGGAGTGGAGAGTATCCATGATTACTTTGACTTCACAATACTCTGCATCATGCTGTGCTGAGTTCAGAGCAGCAATCGTGAATTGTGCCTTTTCTTACCGTGTGTCCAACCACCATGCATTAGCTGTGGGTTTTGATATGAAAATGGAAGCACATACAAGAGAACACACTTGCAGGGTGCCGCTGTTTGTCCTTGCCTTTGGAAACCCTCACAGAAGATAGCTAACTGAAGAAAAGGCAAATGTGATGTACAGCCACTGCTGCATGGAAGTGGAGATGCGATTGCAGATGGGGAGAAGGTTAGCTCCTAGATCCCTTCTTTAACAACTGAACTGCGAGCTGTGTTTAGAGGGGCTTCTTTATTACAAGCCTTCTGACACTAGCGCAGGGTTAGTTAACTGTTACAGACAGCTCGGTAGCTATTGTTTTGTATAAGCTCCTACTTACCAGATGTTTTTGTTGCCAAATGTGATTGAGATTGAAATTCCTGTGGGTGTTTGTCTAAGAAGAAAAGGTGTTTCCGTATTAGCCCACACATTGCAGTCATTTCTATGACCAACACCAGGAAAAAGTTTTGTTGATAGAAATAAAGCAAATTGGAGAAAATCAAGAAGACAAGGATAAGGAGCATGGGATGTGGTAGCCACAGAGATCAGGGTGAAGATGGGTGATGGTAAAGAAAGGGTCAAGAAGTGATGTGGGTGAGGGGAGACTGAACCAGAAAAGTTCTGAAAAAGTAAGATAACAAATGGTAGGCAGTAGAGACTGTGAGGAATCAGTGACTGGACTCTACTCTCTGAAGTCTTGGCAAAAGCCACGTGTGTCCTCCAGCCATCTGCCTGAACAGAGAAGAGCTCTCTGCTGTGCATGTTACTGTTTGCTCCAGCGACAGAGGTCTGTGCCATGACACTAAAATTCCAGCCTCGCTGATAGGCACAGCTAGGATTGTCTTTTATGGTGTCTGGAGACTGGCATGCACAATGCCACCTGTGAAGAATACTAGGTCTGTAAAATCAAGCTCTCTTCAGCTAAATGCCCCGTGTTTTAAGTGGATCATATATAACTCCCATCACCACCGTTTCTAAACAGAGCATAGTTAGATTTTTTTTCTTAGATTTCCCCCCTCCTCAATGGCTTCATAATTCAATGCCAGGGATTATGTCACCTTTAGTGACTTTGGCGTGTTTCTGCTGTATCAAAGAGTATTAGTAAAACTGTTTGGAGGCACTGCAAGTATTTTTAGAGGACTAGTGATTTCTTAAGCAGTGATGCAAACCTGAGCCAAATTTGCAAAGAATTTCTTTAGTGAACAACATCTTGAACGGAACCACAAGTTACCCGGGTGAAATAAATCAGAATTGGTTTGTTTTCCTGGCAGGACTTAGCTTTAGAAAGCGAAAGCAGTCATCTGTAAAACATTGATATATCTCACAAAGTGGTTCTTAGAAAAATGAATTGAATGGTTTTGAACTACTGCATTGCACAGGCATATCAGAAGATCTAGAGAGCTAGCAGGGATTAGTAAAGTACCAGCTTAAAAATGAGCTAAAGAATGCTTAATGTCTCAGCTTTCTCACTGATTACTGTGTATTTTTAGTGACTCCCTATCTTTTAACTAATTAAAAACATGACTGACATAGTCCAAATAACACATGCAGCACAGCAAACTTAATAAAGATGGGATCATTGATTTATAGCTTATAAATGACACTACTAATAAATGGCAAAAAGACAATGCTCTTGGTTGTATAAATTAGCCTTTAGCTGGAAGGCTGCTAATGATGTGGTTGTGCATTGCTGAATTCATTCCTACTACTAAGGTTTTGGTGCCTCTGACTTTCATTAGGACAAAATCCTTGAGTAGGCCTTAATCACATTACCAATTTTTAAGCAGCTTTGAAACACCAACAGAAATTACTCTTTTAAAGCCCAGCGAGTCCTGGCCTGTGATTCTTAAGCTACTCCTGCTTGCACACAACCAGTATTGTTTTTAACAGAAGAGGAAGCAAGCCCTAAACTCAGGTTCATCATCCTCACAGAAGTAAAAACATTAGTCACCCCCCACCATCATTACCTTGCTGGTACACAACTTCAAACAGGGGAAATGTGAAAATTAGGAATTCGTTAAATTGAACCTAAAGGAGTTAATCTTTGCCAACTACAAGGAGGTTGCTGAAGGACAGAGCACTGGAAACCCAGCCTCATGTGTGCCACCTGTTAAGAAAGATTTGAACAAGGGTGAAAAGGAAGCGAGCATGTTTAATCAGCACAATAAGTAGGTTATTAGAGTAAGAAGACATCTTTCAAAAAGCTGGAGTTGTGTCCAAATGAGGAAGACAAAGGATCGTAAACTCTGGCAGATTAATTGTCTAAATGCAGCAGTGCATTTCAAAACAGAGCCCAAGGAACAATGAGCAAAGGGGATCAGATGAATAGCACATGCTCCTTCAAGAGCAGGAAGCCTACCAGCATGGTGTCTTCTGCCTTGGGCTCCGTTAGCTTAGAATTTCCTAATATGTGGTTGGTTTTTTGTTTCCTCCTGGGCACTGAGACAGACAAGGTTTCCAGGAAAGTATAACCCCTAAATCTCTTGATGGGGTGGAAATGCTGAGTTCAGATCCTATGTTAATGGGTACAGAGGTTGGGGTTGCTCTACACTTACCCACTGTTTTACTGGCCACTGAACTTGGTGACATTTTTCAGTTGGACATTTCTCTATTGTTCTCAACAGTTTGCTTTGAAAGACAATTGTCTTATCCTCTGCGTGTCCCTTCCTAGTGACCTGCACTGAAAGATTGTCTCCAAAAGAGAGAGACAATGAGCAATGTCTCTACAGAGGGAAAGCTTAGAGCCCTACTCTATTTAATTTGGTCCTGACTCTGCTGCTAGTCCCCAGCCTTCATAGCACACTCCGTCAGCAGTATTTCCTCTTGAAACATGATGCTGTGAAACAATAACCACTTGCACTGTACACAATACCATCCACCATTGGCCCTGTGCTTTGCTTTTTCTACAACACATCAGCAAATGCTCTGAAATACTCTTTGGGGGAACTTCAGGGCTGTACTGCTTAAGGTAATTCAGCTAATTAAGAGACTGCTGTTTTAAGGAAGGGAAATCTTCAGTAGAAGTCTTTGACACTTCTCACAGCAGTTCAGTATATTTTTTTGCAGCACTGCTGGGCAGATCCCTTCAGGATCTCAGTACTTTCTACAACTACCTGAAGGGGTGCTGCAGAGAGGTGAGGGTTGGTCTCGTCTCACAGGCCATTAGTGACAGGACAAGAGGGACCCGTCTCAGGCTGCACCAAAGGAGGTTTAGGAAAACGGTTTTACTGAAAAAGTAGTCAGGGCTTGGAACAAGCTGCCCGGGGAGGGGCTTGAGCCACCATCCCTGGAAGTGTTTAAAGATCATTTAGATGTGGTGCTTAAAGGTATGGTCTGGTGGTGAACTTGGTAGAGTAGGGTTATTAATTGGACTTGATGCTCTCAGGGGTCTTTTCTGACTGGAGTGATTCTATGATTATGTAGTGGATAGGTCATAGCATTAGCTGCTGCTGTAAATCACTTTTCTGACGAAGCTATTTCTCAAATGTGCACATAAACCAGTGGCAAACACTGTACTTATCTGCCTGTAAAAGTCCAAGGACTTTGTTAGCCTTGGTGGGTTTTTCTTTACACTATTCACTTCCCTGTGAACAGGTAACATCCATTTGAGAGAAGGGAAATCACAATCCCATTTTGTTCATTCCACGTTGCAAGAGCATGACTGGCACAGAAAGGTGACCTTGGTTAAAGTCCAATTTGACAGTAGCCAGGGCTGAAACCCAACACCGTCTCTTTGTTTCATTCTTCTCATTGTTGAAGTTGTTGAATCTGTCATAAATAACTGCACAGTGTGGGCAGAAAGAATTCAGTTGATTTATGATACGGTCACACTCCTTAGCCTGGTTTTTTTCATGCTGTAGAGTTTTGCCTCTCTGTACCTACAGCCTGGCCTTAAATCCTGAGATCACAGCCATTGTGAAGCTGTAAAATCAAAGGCTTTTTATTAAAGTTGCCTGTTTAGCAGTTGCTTCAGTCAATAGCAGAACAAGGGTTAAAGGGCTCATACTGGAACACAGGAAGCTCAGAGAGTATGAGGAGGAACTTTGCTTGGAGGATAGTGGAGAACCACAACAGGCTGCCCAGTGCAGTTGTGGAATCTGTTTCTGCAGACTTCCAAAACCCACCTGGTCATCACCTCTGGGTGATCCTGCTCTGGCACAGGGTTGGATTAGATGGTTTACAGAGGTCCCTTCCAACCTTTCCCATTCTGTGTTTCTGGGCTGTGACCAGTTTGGGGTTCCAAACCCATTCTCCTTGTCGATGGCCAGCTGCCAGCAGGGGATAAACATCATCTCCTCAACCTGAGGCCCCTCTTTCTAATCAGTTGCAAAACTTAGGGAAAGGAAGCATTAAAACGTCTTCACAGTATTTTTAGTCAATTAGAAGCAAGTTGCATGTTTAAAACTCATTGCATACAAATAAAATTGATGCCTAGAAAGCATTTTGGTGATTTTCTTTGCCATTTGAGAGTGCATCATGCTTTTGTCATGGGACTTTTAACCCGATACCAGTGTAACTCTAGAAGAAATGATGGATTTTAATTTACTCTATAAAGGATAGTTGTTTTTTCACCTTGGCAGGGCTTGTGTTAATACTTAAATTATTGCAGCGTGCTTAGGATGCAGCATGGTTTGGGAGCATCGGGGGCTCACCAGGCCCCGATCATCCAGGAGATGAGCTTATGGTTCATTTTTCACAGAGCCCTATTTCAGAACTTCTGCCTGCCTGCCTGCCAACAGGAGAATGTATTTAGGGATGTTCTTTCTCCTCCAAGCAGCCTGTGTAGCCTCTTGAGTTGGTACCTTAAGATTTCTCATTTCTGTAGTTTTAACGAAGGGAATGTGAGGAGTGGGAAGGAATTCAAACAGGCCTATATGGATTAAACAACTGTTCATCACTAGGGTGAAATTGTAAGAGCCAGCTGTGAGGTCCTGCACTTGCACAACAGTTTTGAAAAGTAAAACAAAATGTAGCCTTGGCAAGCAAGACCGGACTTGGCTCAGCCAGGATTTGCTTTTTTCTGCATTATCTAAAGAGGCTGTTCATTCATGTGACACCCAGGACACTAAAGGATGAGCAAATGTGTTCCAGTAGTTACAACATGGTCCTTTTCAACACGTATAACTCATATTTGCTCAAGTCTTATATTGGAATTACTAATCTTGGCAAATTGTCAGAGTCTTTCCAGAGAAGACTTTTAGAGGTTAAAGTACTTGAGGGAGAGGAGAGTGTGTTCTCCACCATGTGCTTTCAAAATGGTAAAATCCTGAGAAGCCCCGACAAACTGTAATTTGTGCTTGCCTGAAGAAGGTAAGGCTCAATGTGCTCACCAGAGCAGTTGTTCTGCTAAAACTGACAGGCTATGGCATTGCCTGTGGCAGTATTAACAGCAATTTTCTCTCACGGGGTTACTGGATATAGATTCCGTAAATCATTTACCAGCTGCTGATAGCATAGGTAGCTGTCCTTTTGGTAGGAAAGTTTGCTCAAATGTTGTCAATATTAGAGAGTTACTGTGAGAACCACAGACCGCTAACTCCTGATGCTGAGCATGCACCTGCAGCTAGGTCTGTACAAGTCTGAGATGGTGTTGTGTTTTCCTGGTCGCTGCTGAGCAGGGCTCTTGGTTTCATGGCGGCAGCCATGGAAATTTACCAATTGCTTGCATAGCCAGGATTATAAAAACATACCTTGACAGATTAAGTCTCAATAATATGCTGTTGATGCATAGATGAGAAAGCCCCTTGGGACTACGTGCCTGCACTATCACAGGATAACATCTGGCACACATATTTTATCATATAATTCTTTCCTCACTGGAACTTTAGTTAAGATCACGCAGGTTTTAGTGCTAGTACTGTTAGGTTAATCTTAAGATCTCTAGGGTAGGTAAAGTGATAATGACTGTTGAAGACAACAGTCAAATATATTCTGTTCTTTCATTTTCCAAATTGTAGGTCCATAAAAAAAAGACCTGAAGAGCAGGTAGAATAAAAGAGTCTAAAATGATTGAGTTTTGAAAGATAAGCTCATCACCTGGATTTTGAGGATCAAATGAATATTTTTGATTAATAGTTTGACCTGCTTGATACAAAGATGGATTATATCTGTGGACAAGCTCTCATTATTTGTTGTGACATCTGCTGCAAAAGAAGACTACAAATTATAAAGCAAAGGTATCTTCACTAAATCACCATTAAGAACTGTTCTGTTTAAACACTTTCTGGTTCCCTTTTGACATTGGGCAACATGTCATGTTTGTGGCTATGCCTTTAATAAATTAAATACTGGAAAGTCACTTGTATTGCCGCAAAAAATTTCTTTCATCCAACTAAATCGAACTGCCAAGTCTTGTGGGGTGCAGCAAAGACGTGGTTTCTTTCAAATACAACTTAACTGACTCACGGTACCACATCCCAAGCCAAGGTCAGACAAGAATCCAGCAGTATTAAAAGGAGTAGAAGACAGACCGCTGGAGCCCAGTCGTGCACTGGAAACACAGTAATCCCTTCTGGGTTGCTTAAAAAAGAAGTATGAGTGCCTTGATATTTAGGGAGTTGATGACATTAGAAGAGCTGGTGCCATGGGTTAGAAGCAGCTGTTGGTGCCTTGTTGCAACGGTCCTGTGAAGTGGTGAAACTGTGATGTGTTGGTGAATGACAGAGAGAGACTTAACCATCATCCTGGCTCCAGCCAGGGCTTCAGGATGTTAACATGCCCCGTTCTTTGATGCTCTATGACAGCAGTTCTTGCAGAACTGAGCGACTAACAGTACAGAGCAGGTCCAGGCTCAGTGGACATTATACAGATTTCCTTCAGTCCCTGCAGCTCTTTGCCAGTACATTTCAGCAAGTTTTGCATCATCGTTGGAAGTCCTGTCTATCCCATTTCCTGACTAGAAGCAGTGTCACTATTTGACACGTCCACAAAGGACTGGAAATGAGGTCTTTATTTTTGCTACTGTTCTGTTGAGAACGTGAGTAGCTTTGTTTTTCCAGCAAGCAATTGAATTCGTAAAGCACGACTGGAAGCTTTCTTTGACTCACCTGGTTTGTACCATACCCACCCCATCTTGAGTATTTCCTCTGTGTTCCCTTTTTAAATACCATCTGTTCTAAATAAAAAATAATCCAGGATGCTGTGTTTATACCCCAGTTCTTTAATAGTCCACGTAGATACTACCATATGTTTTTATTTCATTTCTGAAAGGAAATTCCTTTAAGGTCCACCTGGGTAGCAGCTGAATAGGAAACCTGTAGAGTTGTGAGAGTTCCCAAATACATTACTTCCTGCCTAGATTTCCACACAGAAACCCTCCAAACCTGCAGAAAGTCTGTGCTGTCGCTAGTCCTTGTTTGTCCTCTGTCTCCCAGCTTATCTGCTTTAAAAACAAACCAAACCCGAATCCCAACCCCTAAGATGATATAATAAGTAGCGGAGGATGTAGGTAAGGGAGGAAGTTCTTCAGACGGATCTCTTCTTTCCACAGTATCATTAGCTAACAAGACCACACTGAGAACAGCATTCCTGGGAGTTATTACTCTGCAAATCTTCTGTCCAGAGGCAGGGTGAGAGCTGTGTGCAAGAGTCAGCACTTGAAGATCCTGCAGTGGTGAGCAGAGCAAACTGGTATCAGGCCAAATGTGCAGTTTAAATCTTCCCTGAACAGTTCCTTCTGCAGGTGCAGGAGCAAATTTATGAAGGACCCCAAAGCAACTCATGGTAATCTCAGGGCAGGAAACAATTTTCAGCTAAGTTTGTGTTTGCCTCTGTTCAGAGGCCTGGGAGCCTGGTGAGCTTTTGATGCAACTCCATATAGCCACAGGGCTAGAACTGGGTGGGAATGTTTTTTCCTATACCACACCAATTTGTGTGTTAAATCCTATTTCAAATTCACCAAGATGATGAAGGAAGTTGTCTTGGAATAGCTGATGTGCCTGCATGATCTTCTATGCCACTCGAGTTAAGTCCCTGTTCTTGTATCTTCATTTACATAGGAATATAACACATTCCTTTTTAGGAATAGGAGTATAGCCCCTCAGGCTGACAGCTCTTGGGAAGAGTAGAAATGGGCAGTGTGTTTCACTTTCTCCCTCTGAAGCTTTTCTGTGGTAACCATTAAGTATTTTGGCAGGCCTGGCCATGAGGACTGCAACTTGCAACGGTGGGTACTAAGGTTCAGGTTCTTGCTCTGTTGAGAAGATGATGAGTGGGCCATTCCATCCACAGTGACTGGGAAACCCACACAACAAGATTCATCTGCAGCCCCGTGGTTAGATTGTGGGGCTGAGTCAGACCAAGGAGTAATCTAGACCTGACCCTAGCTTATTGGCTCTGTAAGGTAAATCACTTGGATCAGAAGTCCTCCCAGGCGAAATTTCCACTGATATCCATACATTCCAAGAACCTGGTCCTATTCTTTGGTGTCTTCTGTCAGTTTGGGTTGAGAACTCACAGTCACCTGTACTGGGTGACAATTATGGCACGGTGTAAAAATAGCCAAAGACTTGTAGAACCAGCTGAAATTAGTAAGAGTGGGAGAAAAGGAGGTGTGCTACACGTGGACCTGCTGAGAGGGGAACTAGTAGAGGACTGTACTGGTGGCTTCTAGAGAATGATTTTCCTATAAGGTGGTCCCTAGCAGGCTTGTATCTGCCTGCCCCCTCCCATTGTCTTTTTACTGCCTTTAATTATATAAAGGGACCCTTAGAATTAAGAGCAGCCAACGCTTCCTCAAAAAACAAACCTGAGATTAATTTAAGCTACTTCTAATTTTAACAGAGGTTGGCCCAGGGCACAGGAAAAATATATTGTTCTTTGCCTGGTGGTGACCTCAGAGAAACCATCACAGTGCAGCCCAGTGGACTCGTTGCAGTTTGTCTGTGCAGCCACCTATATGAAAAGTTCACTGTGGAGCAGTCGGAACGTTTCAGAGATGCAAATGTATGCTCTTTGTTCAATTTTTCTGGATCCAGGATAACCTGAAACACTTTATTTTGCGTCATTTACTCCTCAGTCCTTTATGCTTAGCTGTACCTAACACCGGGAAGTACAGGAAAGGCTGGGATGACCTTAAGAACTAGAAGTATATAGTAATATGGAGAGCAGAATATGATAGCATGGAAAACAACTTAATATATGCAGAAAATAATCATGAGAAGGCTGCTTAATTTAAATTACCCCAAAATAAAATGTCTACAAGACACTGCTGAAGAAAACCAAGAACCAGAGGTCAGAGCTATTTGTTAATTGTAGAGTAGATTGTTAATCTACTAATAGCTTATTTTATGCAAGACAGGATAATCTATGTTATCAGTAAATGTTTATTTACCTTATCAGAATAGGAATGGTTTGTGTATGCTGGGATAGTTTTGCATTGTTAACAACACAGTAAGAGAGACCTCCAAGATGTTGTTAAGGTGCATCTTGTCCTGTTATTACCTTCAAACCTTCTGTGAAAATTAGTCTGTGGTGATTCACATTTAGGATTTCTCTTTGTATTTACTGGACCTGTGTTCACTATTGCCAAAACCAAGTTACTGTTGTTCTGGGTGCGAATGGTCATGTATCCTCCATTGTATGGTTTCACAAGCCAGAAAGTCTTTCAAGTATTAGAAACTATAACCATCTTACAGGTCTTACTGGAATATTATGTCACTCCCTTCATAATCCTATTAATTAGCTAATTTTAGCAAGGCATGCTGTACACCATCACAATAGAATTGTTTTCTGACTAAGGCACGAGCCCAGGATGTCTGGGTTATGTGTCCCTTCTTGCTAAGCTACTCACTTTTTCCTTAAAATGGGAATTGCACGTGGGGTGTTTAAGCATATGTAAGGTTAGGAAAAGTCTTTGGGATCCTTGCACAACAGATGGCACAGAAAACTGGAAACATCAGCCTTCGTAGGTTACTCCCCACGAGTGCTTTTTTCCAGAAATACAGCACGGTTCAGGCGCCCGCATGTACGAATCGCTTCGGTATGGTTTACAAACTGTATGTAAGCACCAGCCTTCAATCATCTTCAGTGCTCTGGCTGAGCTTGTGCTAAACTTGGTGTTGAATTAAAAAGAGGGTTGAATTAAAAGGGGTTTTATACAGAGATAGGACTAGAGATGTAGAGATAAGTTTGCTGATAGACACAGGGAAGCCCATGTAAATTAGCCCAGGGATGTGGCTGTACCGTTTCCCACAATTCAGTGTGTTCTCATAGCACATGCATGCAGGTATTTCGTGTTGGTGACATACTCATGGGTGTCCCTGTTGGCTCCCCTGCTGCCTGCACTGGGATCTGCTGAAATGGGGATAAGCACCAGCTTTTTCAGCCCCTGCCTTCAAGCTATTGATTACACTTATTTTAAAATCCTACCTGGTCTTAGGGACAATTGGTATAGAGGCTGTTCCGTAAGATGCTAGGATGTGGGGTTTAGTCTGTGTTAGCTGGAAATGTCAGCTTCCATTGTATCTGAAAATCACACAGTTCGTACAAGCAGATCATGGGTGGTTTGGCTGTAAATCAATTTCCCTGCGTTACAGCACCACCAGGCTCTAATTTCCGTTCGGAGAAATGACTGCGAAATGTAAGAGATTACGAAAATGCCAACAAGTGAACATAACGCTACAATCAGTGAAGGCTGCAAAGCATCGATGAGGTGGGTTACTGATCTGGAGAACAAGCTGAGATCATGAAGCTGAAGGGATCCCTTCATGTGGGGGATGGCAGCTCTGCTGTCAGAGATATTTATCAAAATACGTTAGTGATACAACACACACCGTTTCATTTCCCTGTGGGCCGAATCCTGCTGCTATTTTCATGAAAAAGAAAGGAAAATGTATTTATCTGAATGGGAATAGTAGGGTTGCCACATTCTCATGGGGAAATGCGAGCAACGCAGGAACATGAATGCTGGTTACCTATATGGATGTAAATGTGATGGTGAGGGTAATTCCCTTTCCCATGTTCTTCTCTGCCATTTGGTATCTGGTGAAATATTTTTCAATTGCTTACAGCCCTGGAAAAATGTGGGCAGAATTAGTAATTGTCAGTAAATATTTTGTTTTTATTGTTTCAGAGCTGATCTATTTCCAAAAAGACCAAACCCAAGGTTGCTGAGTTCATGCAAATGTAGATTATCCAAAAAAGCCTCTTGTTCCTAACATTATGCACTATACATAATTCAAGCTATCTGCAAGAACATGAAGTGAATTTTGACCTGCCCAAAAGTAAATTTAAATCTGCTCCTGGCATGAATAAGAAAACAATTAAATTAATAGGGAGAAAATCACATTCTCTAATTTAAAGCGGGATCTGGACTTCATTATCCCATACAGCCGACGAGCTGCCTTAACCACTGACTGTTGGTTCTCTTGGCACATGTCTTCTTCATTTCCCCGGCACTTTATTCGGAACTGAAGATGTAATTAAATGCCTCACACTCTTTTCATTAGCGTATACTTTAGAAAAAACCCTTTGTCCAAAGAAATTCTTATGAAGCTTCTTACAAGTTTCTAATCCTGTGAATAGAACTGTTGAAGGGGATCTATTTTAGACCTTTCTGCTACAGCATGCCTGGATTTTGCCTTTGTCCCAAGCGTGTGGTGTTTTTTCAGTGATGCTTGGGAGAACAGCTGGTGGGATAGAAGCCACACAATATCCCTCCACCTCATTTTGCTCCTAGATACGGATTGGGTTGTCTGGATCCAATGCTGTCCTGACCAGAGCCCTAAAGAAGAGTAACTACCCTTTTAGGTGGCTTTGCTTGCCTGTTTGTTTTTAATGCCAAGCCCCCTGGACTTGACACCAACTCCCAGTACTACTAGAGTGCTCTGCCCTCTTGATCAAGTATTGCCTGCCAACAGAAGTGATATCTGGGCTCCAGGGGAATTCTGATAAGAGAGTCTTCCAAGAACTGTACATCAGATTTCATAGTTATTTGCAATCCCTTAAAGGATCTAGTTAGAGCATGAGGATGCTCATGCCAGCTACAGCTGTTTCTCCAGTTCAACCCCAGATCCCAACGCTTTGGCTTCCTCTTGGTCTCCTCTCTTGCCAGTATGCCCCCAGCCCCTTTCAGTCCAGACCTGGTAGAGGGGCCAAGGCTGAGAAGCAAGGGTGGCCAGGGGGCACCTGGAGCACCTTTTCCTGACATGGTGGGACAGGGGAAGCACTACCTTGGTGAGTGGTGGCAGACCCCCCCCGGGGAAGCACGACAAGATGCTTTTTGCCATTCCCTTCCCATTCCTGAGCACCTCACAGCAGCCCTTATCGTAATTTTAAAGGAGAAAAAGTAGAGGCAGAGAATTGAGGCCTTTGTCCTCCCTTCCTTAATGGGAACCTTCGAAGCAAAAGTTGCAACCATGCAAATCAACCCAAATTTTCCATGACAAGTGATGCCTAAACCCTGCCCTGTTTTTGTAATGAAATGGATGCAATATCCTTGGACTGGGTTGATGTTTTCAGCTGATTTTGAACTCCACACTAAAATGCTTGTTTCAAAGCAGCAGGGCTCTATTTGCCCTTGGGTGTGAAAGCCTTGCATCCTGCTGTGATGGCAGACAAAATAGGGAAAAGAGATTGTCATTACTACCTCTCAACATATTTGATTCAAAGCTTGATTTTAGTTTTGAGGCTGGCATGCTAAATTTTAACATGAGATCTGTCACAAGGGATAAGAGGCCCCAGAAGCGAGACAAGGGGGATTATTAATGGGTGCCTATGATGTGTTTGCCTCGTTCTTCAAAGCCTTCAAGTCCAGAGATTGAAATTCAGAGGATTTTTCCAGAAGTTGCAGTAATTGCACATCAGCTTGCAAGGTTCCTAGATGACTTTTACACTTGATTTATTATTACTTCATCTTTTCTATTTCCCTCACTGCTCTTGCCTGTGCACTTCTGTATTTTCTTACCGCAGCGGATATCCCAGACTCATTTTTCAAAGGCAGTCCTCTCGTTTGCTTCAGCTCTAATAGATCACAACCTCCTACTGCCTTGTGAGTTGAACACCACGTTCTCTTTTACAGCTTTTCTGCTTTAGTGACTTGGACACATGCAGAATTCACCCATAAACGGCTGGTTCCCGCCAGTGTGCAGTAAATGCTGCAGTTCAGACCGCATGAGCGACCTGTCTTCTTCCTTTGTACCACCTTTATGTTGGAGTTCCATGCAGAAGTATTTATCTTGGATCGATTAGTAGCCAACTGGCTCTCTAGTACGTAGTATTTCATAAACAGTAATGCAGACATTCCTCAATTACCCTGGAAGCCATTCTTAGCCTAGCACAGCTAACCTGGGGTGGGTGGGGAGAGCCAGCTTTCTGCAGTTCCAGCTGCAGTCCCTGTGAGATCACAACATCAGCAGTGCTCTGTGATAAGCAGCAACTACAGAAATGGCCAAATAGCTACTGTTCCGCTGGTTCCTCTGCTTTCCAGTTGCTTTGCAATTCCACTTAAATGGGGTTTTACAAAGAAATGTGACCTGGTTTTGGCAGTGTTATGTGCTGCGGAAGCACGCTGTTGTGCTCTGAACATAAAATGTTAATGTTATGATTTTTTGTTTTGGCTGGTCAGGATCGGGCTTCCAGCGACACGCCTGCTTTTAGATGTGTTGAGTTGTTGGTTAAACCTGTGTCAACACCTTGCAAGTGTCATATCTGCATAAGATGGACCATGCGTGGAATTTTTCATGTTCCCCTCATTTTTTTCCCTGTCTTAGAGGAGAAAACTGAAAGCACAGGAATGACAAGGACCTTGTCAGAGCTGAGGGATCGCCGATTCCCATCTGGGCTTTTTGGTTTCTTGTTATTCTTCCAGCAGAGAATATCTATACCTATCAGCACCTAAAACTTGGTGCTTGCTGCTGCTCTAAACAGCTGGGAGGGCAGTGTGCTGGAGGGGGTGCTTACTGCATGATGACAGAATTGAAGAGAGCCCAAACGGGGAGGGTTAAGCTGGCCAGGGTTACCTTAAGACATTTCCTGCCCGCTCTGCAGACTCGTTTGTTTTGGTATAGCATCTGCATGCACGCGAGCCTCAGGACTTAGAAACTGCAGACAGAACTCTGTCCTGAAGTGGAAGGTCTTGCTGCAGGTCCCAAAGGTAATTCTCCTTTTTTTCCCCATGCAGTTTCCCAGCTGTTCTGACGTGGCTGAGGAGCCAGAAAGCAGCTGTGGAGGGAGTCTTGGTCTGTTAAGATTCAATACAGGATTAGGTCCTGTCGCTGAAGGAAGTCGTTCTTCGTTTTTCTCTTCCCTTGCTTAGGACAAAGAGTATTAGCTGGAGCTCGAGTTCTGCAGTGTCAGGGCACCTTTGCAAGCAGGGTGATCTCCCCGTTGAGGTTCCAGCTATGTAACTGGATGAAAGGATGCGGTGTTGAAGTGCTCATCGTCACACACATCTTACCAAGTCCCGTGGGAGTCAAGTGTGTCTGGCAGTGTGCCAGGAGACCTTCTTAGTGAGTTGCTCAGGGTCAAGGAGAAAATCATTAGGAAGCTCACATGTAGAGAACCGTATAGCTGGGCATACTTCATTTTGGTGATACGGGTGAAGGGTTAGGTGCTTTGAAAACTCCAGCAGGTCTCTGATCTTGATAAAAAGGCACATACCATACTCAGTGGCACATGTTGCAGGTGGCATGGCGAACAGTATTCAACACTAAACATGGCCACAAGTCCCTGCAGTGCCCTAGAAAATACAAGATCAAGAGCTTTGCTAACCCCTGTGAACTAAGGTACTGTGTCCAACAAGCTGTTTGTGTGGAGGACAAGTCTTCAGTTCTTTCTATGAAGGGTTAGAATTGTAAACCAGGAATGTGGATTCCACCTTAAAATGGTGGACTGCAGGGTCTCTGAAACGCTTCTCCGCAACAGAGATTGTTCTCTCAATGCTTCTTCAAAACAGAGCCCAAGATCTTCAGCTCTGCGGAGATTTCCCCACTGTGTAATTACTGCTAATCACATAGAAACACAGCCAGTGTCAAGAGCGTTCATTTCACTTTGTGAAACCCGGGACCCGTGAGCACAGGCTTTGATGATGTGCAGTGTCCCTGCACTAACGGCGAGGGAATTTCAAGAGCAGTTTTAATTTGCTCCTTGGCTGTGATCATACGCAGCTGTCATATTTCTGCACCTGTACGGTCTGTCTGCAAGTGCCAAATTCTGCAAGTCCTGGCTTATCGCAGCTCCCTAGTTCTCTATTGTGCTTGTTTAACCCTTGCTAGCCATTAGATGTACTCAATCTTTTTAATATGGCTTGATCTGCAGCCATCTCAGAAAGCTATGGAGATCTTAAACGGTCAGTGTTGGGGAAGAGAAGCCGAAGTGTAGCTCATCCCAGTGAAAAAGCTGTTGTGCTTTGAAACTGCTTGGCTTGGTGGCAGTGGGCGTCCTGGAGCCCCAGAGACTTGCTGGCACTGGGCTGCACCTACCAGAGTAATGGCTGGTGATATTAACTGGCCCTTCCTCTTGGCTTCCTGGTGCCCTGATGTGGTGGTTATTTAAAAAGTGGTTATTAAATATCCCTTCTTTCCATTTCAGAACCATGTCTGTAGTTCCTACAGAGTTGTGAACAGCTGGGCGTGAGTGTCACAGTCAGATGGGGGCAAGCTGTCAGACCTCTGTGATATTTAAAATATATACATGTACGTGTTCTTGATGAGAAGAAAAATTCCCTCCTGTACTCTGCAACGTAGGGCAGGGCAGGGAAATGCAAAGGAGGTCATTGAGAGGTCTAGATTTACACACAACCAGGCTGGCCTCCTCCTTTAAAGGAAGTGGAAATCCTTTCCCACTTGGTTGCAGCAGCCAAGGTGGGACAGACTCCCGGTACCTACCAGCAATGTGCATCAGTATAAATGTCTGGGTACACCACACCCAGCCAGCCATTTCTCCACCCAAGAAGTTAGCAGAGACTCTTCCACTGGGTTAAGGCAGCTGACTGGGCTGTAAACTTGGTTTATCGTGCACTGTCCCACATTTGCCACCGCTGACTGCAGGGGGAAGTTCAGTGATAATGTAAATCAGGGTAGAGGTTAGAACTGATGAAGCCTTAAAGGGAGAGAATTATGAAGCAGGATGAGTTGAGACACGGGACTCTGAGCAAGGAGGGGTTTGTATGGCAAGAGTGCCACAGGTAGAGTCTGTATCCAGAATTGCAAGCAGGGTGGAAGTTATCGGTCTGCAATCCACTGGGATTTTAGCAAATCATTCTTCTCTCCTGTGGCTTATGACATTACCTGTCGCTTTGACAGAACTGCAGCCCTGTAACTCACAGCTGGTTGTAATTTATGTGTAATATAAATCTGTCAAGGGCTTTCAATGATGCCATAAGCTACAAGAGCACTGTTCAAAATCTAAGATAAAAATGTTGATACTGTGTATAATTGGACAAGATGGTGGCATCCACTCCTTTTCACAAAACCTGTGGAAGATCAAACCTTTATTTTAACCTTAGATGCGCATGCAAGCATACATGCCCACTATGTTTCTTTGATGCTGTGTTGTTTGTTAATACCACTCAACAAGAGGCTCTTCAGTTCCTTTTCTGCCGATCTATATCTGTGCGTGACATTACACAGACCGCTGCATCGCATCTGTCCATCATGAGCTTCTCAAGCATCACAAGTGTATGTATTCCAGACAACTAGATTATTTCTGTATTACAAACATGAAGGACATCTGTCGCACTAGCTGTCATCCAGCAAGAAGCAAAAGCAGTAAATAACTGTTCTGGGAATGGGTCAGTGGGTATTTCATTGTCCCTGAGCCAAATCAATAAGAGCTTGTTTGCCATATCTCCTGTCATCTTCCCTGGAGTCAATGGTGTGCCTTATTGACCTTAATAACTACTATAACAAATCCTGTAGAAATGAAAAAAACCATGAAAATGAAAATCTGATAGCTTATCTGTCACGCTGTCCTGGGTAAAGAGCTCTGCATTCTGTCTTGTTCCTCAGGATATTGTCCTTAGATATGTCATAAGATTATAAACTACCACAGAATTTCATATGAGATTCATCTTGCAGCTTCACTAGACAGTGGTATTTCTCCCCATCTCAGGTTTGATCTTTAATAAATTGAATCCTGTTCGTTCCTGTCTTTTATTTTTATGACTTCTTTAACTGAATGGATTTATCATTGGGGGAAAAAAGTGTCCATGAAAAAAACTAGGTCAGTGTTCTACATCATCGTTTTTCTGTTTAAGTCACATTCAGGGACCAGCTCCCCTGTAAGTTTCAGGCCAGGACGTAGCTCTGAAGTGCACATTCTCCATCACTGCTGTAACTAAGAAGCTATAGATCTTGAGAGATCTCTTAAAATACAGTTTATCTCAGAATTATTTGGAATCCAGGCATTAGGTAGAAATATGGTGGTACAATTTTGAGATGTAAATGTGTGAGGGCTGTTTCAGAATTCCTATACCAGCAGCGTTTTCTTCCTTTCACCCTAGTTTAGTAGAAACAGAGATTGCTGATTTTTTGCCTGTCACTACTTGGATGATGTATTGGTGTCTGCAGACCTCACTGCGATGGCTGTTTATGGTGATGTTCCAGAAAAAGCACAGCTCTCTAAAGAAATGCCACCTCTTCCCGAGCTACACTGCTGTCAGGAGCATTCGGCACTGACCCTCCGTGGTGGCTTCCATGCAAAAAAACCAGGTTATATTTAGTAACTATGCTGGGCCCAGTGAAGTGAAAACCCCTTATAAATAACTTTCTTAGCCAGACCTCAGAAGCTGAATGCTAACCCTAATGCAGCAGTTGAGCCAGGAAAGCGTTTGCCGATTTGTCTTTCTTCAGGGCAGGGTGTGTAAATTTGAGCCGGGGTGGTTAGACATAACATGCCCTCCTTGGCTGCTGTTTTATCGGGGTGAGCAGAGAGATCAACCGGCATGGGCTTACTGCTCCTGTGAGCACTGATGCTGCTCTGTCAGCATCTCAAATTTCACTGCAGAGCAATACATAGATAATTCTAAAGCTGAGGTCAAAGCAATTTGACAATAAACTTTCACAAAATGAAGACAATATTCTCTTTGTTGGCTTGTTCCTCTGTATGAAAATGCTCCAGTCTCCATTGGGCTTCCCGCTGGCATTAGTTTTCGGAATCTCAATTCTGCCTTTGTGAATTTTTTAGGAGTAGTGTAAGGGTGGAAGAAGAAAACATCATGAATGGATCCAATACAGTTTGGACAAAAGATTCTGGGGGAGGACCACAAAGAAGAAGTGGTCACTGTGAGTGTCCTGATCATGCCATCGGTTGTAGAGTCTGGGTAATTTAAGGACACTTAGAAAACATCATCTCCTGTTCCCCCAAAATCAAAAAAGAAAACCGCTTCACTGTCCTTTTTAAGGCAGTAGAGACCTCTTAATTAGAAAACACATTGACGGGTATGAACTGGGAAGCCTTTCGTGGAATCTGTGCTCTTACAGACCAGCTGTGCTCCCTTGCTGTGCCAGTACAGCATTAGCACATAGCACAGCTTAGGCAGCAGCTCGCAGAGCTCAGTGAACACCGGGACCCTCACAAACCCCCAGAATGTGGTACGAAACCTTCAGAGGCTCCCAGCGGCAGCACAGAGCCTAGGCATGGCTTAGCCACAAGTGAAAGGGTCTAGCCATTTGCCCTGTTGGTAAAGCAGCAGGTACTAACAAGCAGTTGTAGAGCAAGGTTTGAGCAGCAGGCACGCAGCTGCACCTGGAGCTGTTTTCCTACTGCATGGCTGTTCAACATTCAGTCCAACCACCTGAATGCAATTTGTCTCAGCACATTTCTACTGACACTGGGGCAGTAACTTCCAGTTAGATAGAAAGGGCACAGGGGGTATATAGTACTTATGTACTGCAAACGTTTAAATCAGGAAGGATTGAAAAGTGACCGTGTTTGATTGCTCACACATCCCTCCAGTTTCCCAGGTTAATGGCTAAAGCAGTGAAGTGTTTTAAGGGCCACTGTATTCAAGGTTATTGTGACTCCACCCAGTTCAGCAAAGACTTAAGCACAAGCTTATCTTTGTGTGTCTGTGACCTGTTGCCCTGCTGCTGCACAGCACAGAACTCCCCACCTCAGCAAGGGCTCCAGGCAGTGCCAAAAGCCTGCTCACAGCAGAATAATTTGGAAACCAAGGGTACCTATTAGCAACAGGTGAGCATAGGAGGAATGAGAAGAAAACTTAAGAGTGCTGCTTCAGGTTCGTATACCTTGTGAGCATCTCAAGGGCATCTCTTCCCTGCATGCATAACTAATTTGCTCACCTTCCTTGCTCAGACTTTTCAAACTGCATTAGCCTTTTACATCTGAATATGGAAGCCTGTTTGGTTTTTAACTTTCTTCAGCTTGAGTCCTTTTAAAATCACTTGGACTACTAAGGAAGTTTGTTTTTTTTCTGTAGGGTTAATTATGCTTTTAAAGCCAGATTGCTGGCTTGCTGAGGTAGAGACAAGTATTAGGAAATAAAATGATAGTTCTGAGTGAATGACTCTGACAAGGAGCATCCTTCATCACCTTTCAATTGTGAATGTCCATTCTCTACATGCCACATATTTAGTGCAGCATGGCAGCAAATGATGCCAGACAAGCACTACCTCCCTTCCACAGTGCCGGTATCGCTCAGTGGAGACTTCGCAATGATTGTGGCTGCTAGAAGGTGACTTTCAGTACAAGGGTTGAATTATTTATCTCCTTCCCCTAAAGGCAGGTGCTTTCCACAGCAGGAATCCTGCCACCTGCATAATAGAAAGAGTTGAATTTTTACTCCGAGCTAAACTGACCAGGTGTAAACACAGCTCTGAGCCTGGGATGTGCAGCCCTCCTCCTGGGAACAACAGAAAACCAGCAGCGAGAGTGTCAGCACTGTGCAAAGAGAAGCGGCAGGAATTCATGTGAGAGAGTCTGAAGACAGGTTAGATCCCTGCTGGTCAGCTTTGCTCCTCCGACCATAGGTCGGAGGTCTGTCTGTGCCCAAAGCTGATAAATTCCTCCTCGCAGGGACAGGGAGAAGTGATGACTTGCAAAATGGATCCTTGATCTGAGTGGGTGTGAAGAGAAGAGCACTCAAAGGCTGCTGAAACCAGGATTGTTCCCTCAGTAGCTGGATAACCTCATGAGATGATAACCTGGTCCCTTTTAGAGTCCTAATCTGAGGGTTTCACTGCTGAATTTCTCTCTGTTGCAACAAATGGCGGCTGGAGCAGAAGCTTCCTTATGTAAAGAAAAGGGAAGAGCTTTCCTAATTTTAGGTTTCTTGGCTCAGGATGGTTCCCAAACCACAAGCACTTCAGTCATCAAGTGAGTCAGTATCCTCTGAGGATGCCATTAATAACAGGAAAGACAAAAAACACAAGCCGAATTTAGCACACATTTTCTTCTTAGCACTCAGATTCGTTTTTTCACGGCTGGTTTTTTTTAATCTTGGCTTTTTCGTCAAGAAGTGACTGACTTATTTTTCTGAAGATAAGAGGAAACCTTCTCCCAACACTTCCAGACAAAAGTTGATTCACTAAATGAACCTACAAAGCTGAACTACTTGTCCCTTTCAACCAGTGAAGTTTATGTAGGTCAGTCAGCAGCAAAGGCTGCTCTGAACTAAACCAGACATTTTTAGTTCCAGTCAGGAACTAAACTATCCTTTCAGATCTGTTGTCACCAGCAAATTTAGTCTAGATCAGCCTTTAGGGATTACCTCTTCCAGCCAAGGCAAAGTCAGGTTAATGGCTGCAGGACTCTGCCTGTGCACAGAGCAAGGGCTTCATTTCTTGCCATTTTTACTCGGGTAACTAACTAGGAGGAACTAGTCTGGTCATCCTCCAGATCGCCTGGCTGTTGCACCAAGGCTTCCCTTCGGACAATTTCCCAGCATCTCACTCGATTCTGCTGCAATTTTCACGCAGACACGCTAGGCTCAGCTTCCTCTCTGAACAGGTATCCGCCTGCTGCTGAAGTTTTTTAAACTTGGAGGAGAATCTGTGCTAGATGCAGAAGAAAGAATCAGCTGTACTGCAGGGTGTCTAGAAGGCTTCGGACTGGTTTTGAGTAAAACCCTCTTGCAAAGATTCAGTCTTCCTAATGGAAAATATTACTTACAGAAGGGAAAAGCCCACATATGCCAGTGTTATGTTCAAATCTGGCCACACACAGAGAAAGAAAATCTTGCCAGTTGTAGAATAAGAAAATAAGAGTCACTAGTCACTATATTCCACTCTGTCTGGAATTCTACCTACTTACAGCAGCAGGGCAGAAATGCGTGAGGTTCTGGTAGTTACTTGGATGGTCCCCACAGGTATGAACTGTTCTGAAGATTTGCAAAGGTCCAAATGGAAGGAAGCTGTTTCCCAGTTTCCCTTTCAAAGCCCTGTGGAATCGGGGCCTCGCTACTGTCCTGTTGTTGAAAAAGATCTATGTTGCTGTGGTGCTTGATACCCAAATGTGAGCGCCTGTATTTGCAGAAATGCTCTCTCTCTTTTCTGTTTACAGTTTGCTGCTGCATCCTGTGCAAATCCTGTCATTCACTGAATAAGAAAAGACTAATCATTGCTTACGGTTTTATGGGTGTTGGGGGAATGGCAAAGCAGTTGGGATAAGAATCAAAGGAAATAGAAGATATGGTCTCATATAGCCTTTAGTGAGCCTGGAATGAAACATAACTACCACATCTGGCCTCTCTGCTAATCATCATGTGCTGCAGGTAAGCACAAACGCCAAATACATGCCAGGAGCATGGCTACCCTGGGGCTTGCTAACTTCCCCAGCTTCCTCTAACATCTCAGGCCGAAGTGCTTCGTATCTGTGTACACAAAACAAACGGTTTCCTACTTCTAAATGGGGACACAAACTACCTGCCAGCAGCCTTTGATTCTATTCTGAGACAACCAGCTGATGTGAGCAAGGAACTCAGCTTTTGTTTGTACCAAAGCAATGGCATGTTATCCACTCGGAGGTGTTCAGGAAATAAGAAAATCTGTCAAGTTCTAGTTCAGCTGAGACCAAAATAAGATAATAAAGCAAACCAAGAGTATTTGGGCCAACATTTAAGGCTGAAGGTATGACACCACTGCAATGCCAAACAGGATTCCAGGCACGGCTGCTGTAAAGATGATTAGGAAAGGTACAGCGACCCAATTTCAGTTTAGTTCTACTGAATGCTGGTTTGCACACACTTCTTCAGGACACCCTCCTCTACAACGCGTAGGATTGCAGCATTCTGAGTGTCTCACAAACAACTGTGTGGTTGTCATTTAAGACATCCAAGAGCTGCTGGGGAATTCTATCTGCCTTGAGGTGAATTTTTTCATCTCCTGTGCTCTGATGGGATTTCTTCATTTCAAATGCTGGAAGGACACTAGGGGTGTAAGAGGAGAGTGTTACTTACCGTGGCACATACATAGACAAACTTGCAGCAGGAGAGCACTGAGGGACAGTATTAATTGCCCCTCAGGCCAATGAAGTCTATGTGAATATGTGAAAGGCATAAACTTTCTGTGAAGCACGAGAGATTGTGACCTGGTAAGAGGAATCAATGCCGCAGCGGTGCAGAGCACCCTTGTCTTTTTATTTCTCTCTGTTGCAAGAATACTCTTTTGCAAGTTCTGAAGTGGACCCAGCTCAGGGAACTGGTCAGAATCAAAACTTCCTTCTTCAAGTTTTTCTTTTAAGCCAACGGAAAGAAAACCAAAACTGAAACACAAACCCAGCTTTGGATCAGTTTCCCCATCTATTTGCTGCACTGACCCGTGGAGGCATAATGGCCTCACTGGGTAAGCAAGCCGTGTGGGGGAAAACACCATGCTGTGAACACATTGTCCATCCTGAGAGCACTTCAGGAGGCTCTTTCAGACTAGCTTTAATCTGGTCCTGCATCCTGATTGCCTGTTAGTTGGTAAGAGTCTTTGTGGAGCACATAATCTAACTCATTTCATGAGCAGAGCCCTCAGTTTGCACACTCAAGGTGTGCTCTCTGACAAGAGGAATGAGACGGTGCAGGAAACTCACTTTTAACGTGCCCAGCTACAGTGCTAGGTTACGCTTAACGGAGCTGAGGGGGGGATAAATGGTGGGGATGGTGTGTGGGCATGGTTTAAACTGGCCCAGCACCACCAGACAGAAGGTAGCCCTTGGTTTCTGTTTGCTTCCTGGAGAGATGCTGTGGCTAAGGACTGGCTCTGGCTGGGGTTAACTGGTCTTTTGGAAAAGATTTTTCCTTCCGTGGCACTGCCAGTGGCAAGGAAAGCATGGGTGTTCCTTGTGTGCCTCAGCACAAGCAAGGATGACCTAGTTTATGCTGCTAGGGGAAGTGTTTTGTGCTAACCTGGCTTACACAGCACTGAGGCAGCAAAAGGTACCCTTCTGGGTTCCCTTGCTGGGCTCTGCTCTGGGGTGGTGACTTTCAGAGGAGCAGCAATTTTCACACAGGTCTGACTTCTGACTACCTGGTAAATGAACAGGTGCATGAACTGTGACTGCGAGGTTTGCATCTGTAAGTTGCCTTCAAGCAGGTTTCCTGGGCAAAGGGCAACAAATTCACAATCTCCTCCAGAAGGTGAGAAAAGCTTTTGTTTCTTTTTATGATTTCTCTTCTGCTTTCACACCATCCTCACCTCTTCAGTGATTCTAAGCTTTTTGGTAGTTTTTGTCTGTCACTTCTATGTGTTCTTGCAGCAGATCCCTCGCTTTGGTGACAAACCAGTGCCCTTGTACAACACAGCTTTCTCTGCTGGCATCCTCTCTAAGAACTGCATTCCAAGATGATGAATGGAATGGAAAACGAAAGGTTGTATCATTGTAAGTAAAGAAGGGCTGGTGATGCTGCCTGAAGGGCCCAGAAGGAGGCAGGTCAGTTCACCATACAAGGGATGGGGTGAAGAGGCAACCTAAGGATCATAAGCAAGGGAGAGCAAGGCTCTGCAAAGGCAATGCTTGGAGCTGAGTACATTCAGGGAACAGGTAAGACACGGGAAGTCAGAAAGCTGTCCCTGTTCAGAGGTGTGCTGCTGTCTCCATGTCATTGGCAAAGCGATGCTGCAGTCTGTGAAATCGTGTTTCGAAATCTTGCCACAGAGACCATTTTCTCCTGTGGAAAATAAAACTCAGATCTCCCAGGTGGAGCTTCTGGTCAAAAACTGAGTATTACAGCACACAGTTAATGAATGCCCTTCGCCAGCCTCTCAGCTGGCAGGGTTAAATGCCCTGTCACGTGGCAATCCAGCTCCACGATAGCAGTGCTGGATCTGGCCATCCCAAACACGGAGTGGGTCTGCCGGTTAGGATGTGCGCTCAGCCTGGCAGCACAGAAGGCATCTGTATCTGTGATTGCTGTGTGGGACCTCGACAGTTATTCTTTTCTCAGCCAGGACTCCATAAAAGTACTTGCACTGAAACTACAATCAAACGAGCTAGGGTGTAAGGGGGTCAAAGTGAAAGAAGAAGCTGTGGTGAGAGAGAGGGAGGCTGAAGAAGCCAAGAAAATGTCTTGCAGCTTTTTCTCTTCATTCCTATCGGGAGGTTGTTGAAACGACTTTATGTCACAGTAGCTATAAATGAAGCTATAAATGAATCCCCTGGAAAAATCTGCTGGCTCTTCACTTCTTGTTTATCTATTACTCCTATAGATTAATAACTGAAGTTCATCTGAGAGCCTGCATAATTCATTTGATCCAGTGCTTGCCACGCTTACGGGCCAGGCTCAACCTGGCAGGACATAGTTCAGTGTAACAGGACCTAACGCTGGCACACCTCTCATCTCACGCAGTTCACAGCTGCCTGGGACACTTGGCTGCAGGCACAGCGCACGAGGAGAGCTGGCTTACGGAAAGGGGAACTCAGAAAAAGAGGAAGGCCGTCCAGCCCTGTTGTTGTGTATTCATTTGAAGAGAGTCCATTAATTATGTTGAAAGCTAGGACCATGACCTGGAACTGGCTTTGAAACCCGAGCACATGCTTGTGAGGGAGTTATGATGGACAAGAACGCGAGGAATCTGGGCTTTTTGCTGTGTGCAGATCATGGCAGTTTTGGCAGGAGGAATCTTTTCTTTCATTGTGACTTTCAAGTCTTGTGTGGTAGCAGATGGTGCTGTGTGCTAGCAGTCAGCCTGTGCCATCATCCCCGCTGCAGCAACAGTACTTCTCCAACTAAGCCTGCTACTTGATCTCTGAGAGTTTGTTGGACAATGCCAATGCCAGTACCTTGTCGACCAGAGGTCACTCAGCTGGTTGGAGCTCACAAGGGCAGCAGCAGCCCAGGAGGATAAACACAAGGTAGTGGTTAAACTCCTCCTCTGGAGTAAGAAAGAGGGATTTTTACCAGAAATGCATGTTGTATGGGAAGCCTCTTTGAAAATGACATATACTATGGACAAAGACCCTGAGGGGAAACGTCTGAGAGCAAATGTTTGAGATGGGAGTGGGTGAAATGAGGCCTTCAGCTGTGAGCCGTGAAACACACTGCCCATTTTGGTGAGAACTTTAATGCAGACCCCTTCCAAGCAACGAGCTGGAATTAGCTGAGCATGTCCTTTAATTCTCCGACCTCAAACAATCCATACGTCTGACAGAAGGGGTAGCATTGTCGTGAGGGAAGGCTGATAACCTCCTTCAGTGCAGTCAGCAGGGAAAGGGAAGCTCCTGTAAGGGGTGATGCAGAGGGAAAGCTTTTGTGTAATAAACTACTGAAACCATGCAAGAACTAAGCCCACTCACCCCAGGGACACCTCTGTGGACAAACAGCCACTAGAAATGAGGTCAGCTGGACAAGGAGAAATTATTGCATGCATGTAACCAGCCTTTTAAAGAGGTCATGTAATATGCTGCTTTTTAGCACAAAGACGCCCCTTTCCCCCTGCCCCTGCAGTGCCCTGACAGTTTCCCTCAGAGAATGAGGGAAAAGAAACTTTGAAAAATGGCACCTAGAATTTTACCAAGCGTGCTCATGGTACTGCATGAGCTGCCGTTTTTGTTGGGAGGCAGTCATGTCTACGGACTTCGTAACGATGCAGGCTTAACAGCCCTTAAAAAAAGGCCCTACAAATTCAGTCAGTGGAAATTTCCTGTGAAGAAACAGCTCAGGTGAAACATGTCATTTACGGGTAGCTGGGCTTTAACCAGTTACTTGGTTTGGCCTCCAGACCAGAAACAGAGAGTGATTAAAACCTGTTCTAGAATTCCACGGTCATATGAAAGTTGCTAAAATTCCTTTGGAGTTCAGGAAGAAAGAGCTGTCTGTCTCTTGTCAGATGTGTTGGTCAAAAGTGGACTTAGGGACCAGTGGTGGAGGGAAGAAAGGTCAGAAGAGCAGGAGGAAGATGCCAAGAGTCCCAGGTAATGTGCAAGGAATTTAAGTGAGGAATATTAACACATTCTAACAGACCAGCTGAGGATAAAGCAGAGCCAGCACAGGCCAGAGCTGTCTTGCATGGAATAAGAGAGAGCCTTGGCACAGGTCCCTGCTAGCTGGCCACCGCACCACCTATCATGCAAGCAGGAGGTGAAGACCTTTGTGGACAGTACAGAAGTTTCTCACTGGGGAGGTAGAACTGAGACTTCAGTCTGTTCTGGTCCTCACCGGGACTGAAAACTGAGCTGCCATGCATGTGAGCAGCTTCAAAAGGAAGTAATTTACCTTAGGCACACAACCCGTGCAGGAATTCCTGCGATTAAAAGAAAACTGGAGCTGTGCAGCACTGTCCAAGTCCCCAGATGTCCGTAGACCCATGGAGCTTTGCACAGTGTTATCACAGATCTGTGGGGTTTTCCAAATTCCAAACAATTGCATGAAGTGAGTAAGAAATCAGTTTGGGGTCATTTTCAGAGCAGGAAAGCAAACACCATGTTTCAAAACCCCCTTTCTGTGAAACACAGATGCTGGCACTTACAAACTGCGAGTGGGATTCACACAAGACACAGGAAAAGAAGAAATTTGTTGGAGCGACCATATGAACCACTCTTCCCTTCCCCTCTGCTCCCCAAATCCATCTTCTTAGACCTCTCCTGCTCGTGCTTCCTTGCAGCTGTTCTAAATTCTAAGGGAAGTCTTAGGAGTTTTACAGTCTATTGCAAACCCATGCCACAAGGGAATACTCATTCTTTCAGCAATGTATTTTTAGGATGCATAAATCTGGACCTATTCTATTGCTAATGGTTTCTCATAATTTATAGAGGTTCTCACTGAAAAGAACACAGGCTGCTTGTATTGGGTGGTGCACTCAAAACTTCCATCAGTTCCTACATTGTGCTTTGGAGACCTGGGTACGTGCAGTGCAGTAGCCAGACATACACTTTGCATTCCAACAGCATGGTGTCAAGGCACTCGATCAGAAGTGAGAGTAACTTCATAAATACCCCCAATCTCACTTACCCCTCCTCACATTAGGGCTTGTCTGACTGCAGAAGCTTTCTGGCACAGGGATTGTGGAAAACACCCTATTCCTGTGGAGTAACTTTGGGAGCGCAGTAGTTTGGAAAAGTTACAAAGCTTCTGCACTGGGACTGATGCCGTGTACTTGGCGCTGGAGTAGCTCTTTGGGCTAGCGTCACTGTGACTTGGTGCTGTGTAAACAGGCAAATTGAGACGAAGTTTCTAATCAACGGTAGGAAGATATGAACCATGTACGTGGGTGTAGAGCCTGGCAGCCCCTAGGAAGCTGCAGGATGTCCTGTCCTGATGAGCCATGGCACGGTGGCTGCCTCGGGGAGGCTACACTGAGCTACGAGCAAGGCGGGAGACGGAGGTTTTGGTGCCAGGAGTCATCAGGGCCCTGGCTGAAGATGGCCGCATCCAAGGCAGCTGCTGTCTTCGCGAAGGCCCTTTTCCACCTTGTTTTCCTCTGATGGGGCGGGCAGCCGCAGCCTCCTGACAGGTACCCATTTAACACCAAGTCCCCTGAGCTGGCCTGCCCCAGCTCTAAACTGGGTGACTCAGCAGTTTGCCCGGATGCGGCCGTGTGACTCCGGGCCCAGCAGGCCACCGTCCCGGGCGTGCGGTAGCTCGAAGCCAAACCTCCTGTCCCCGGTGCCCTTCTGTTTCAGATTTATTTTTTCTACAAAACAAAGCTTTGAGAAGGTGGTCGTGTTGTTCGGTCCATGAATGCCTGAGCTGGCTTTTTCTGCTGCCGTGCTCTACGCAATCACCAGCCCCTTACGGAAGCCACTTGTGCCGTGGCTGCTGTCCCGTCCCTTCTCACGACCGCGACCCACGATGGGGTCTCGCATCGTAAAGCACCGTTACGGTTCTGCCTGCGACCCTGAGCCCAGTGCTGTGTTCCCTTCCTTGGTGGCTGCTAGCTTGGCCTTTAGTGCCTGTGCGGTCACTGACAGGGGCTCACGCACAGCCCGCGCCCCTCCACAGAGCGCGAGGCTGCGGCGGGAAGGAGCGCGGGGTTCGAGAGCGGCGCGGCCACGGCTCTGGCTCCGCCTCTCCGTCTCCTCTGCCCGGGGACGAGGCGGCCCAGGAGCTTCGGGCGGCGGCGGGACCCTCCTTCGTCCTCTTACTCCTCCTCCTCCTCCCCACGGCTGTTGCTCCCTCCCCCGGCTGCCGGCGGCTGTGCCGGGTCAGCGGCTCGGAGGCGCGGACAAAGGCTGCGGCTGGAGTCGGGGCACGATGGAGCGACGCGGCGGCTAAGGCAGCTCGGAGGGGCCGAGCCGAGCCGGGCCGGGCCGGGCGGCGGCACATGGTGCGCGGCGGGCCGGGACACCATGGAGAACTTCTGGGCAGAGGTGAGCGCGGGGCGCGGGCTCCCGGCGGCGACTCCACAGGATCAGCCCCTCGTGGGGGGCTCCCCACGGGAGCGGGGGGAGAAAACGAAACTCCCCGTTCTCAGCTTCCTAATCCGTGTCTCGGGAGGGGATCGAGGGCTCCTTCCTCGGGGGCTCCTGCGTGGCGGCCGGGGCTGCCCGGACATGCGGACGCGGAGCCGGGCTGCTCTCGGGCCATCCCTTGTCAAGGAGAGTCGGGCTCTCCCGGGACAAGAAGTAACGAGGCTGCGCTCTGCGGAGCGGTCGGAGCGTCGCCGCTGTCTTGCGGTCCTCACGTTGAGTGAGCGAAGCAAAGCCAAGGTGAGCTGCTGCCCCGGATAGACGCTAACAGTCGCAGCCCGTGTCCGGGAGATCGAGTGGCTTTTGTAGAGCGATACGCGAGCAGATCCGGCCCGGCACCGGGACGTGCCTGGTGCTAGTGCAGCCGCTGCGGTGCGTGTGCGGTGCCCCAGGTCACTGGCAGCGCTGCCATCTGGGCCGCGACTTCTGGTGACCCACTGCCTGATGGCTTTAATGGCAGCCCCCGGTTACACTGGCAGGGTTGTATATGCAGGCCAGGCATCTGCTTTACAGGACTGCGATTAAGCAGCCAAAGTGCCCTTTGCCTTCGTGAAATAATTTTCCTCGTGTTCTCGGTGCTGCTCTAGGTGCTTCCCCAGGAGAAACCGGGTGATCTGTGTAGTGAAATAGTAATTACTTAAAGAAAAGAAGGTCACACACTTTGCTGCTTGTTAGCTTTTCATTTGCCAGACAACAAAAGTTCTGTCAATTGTAGTAGGAAGGAAGCAGTGCAGGATTAGCTTTGAAAAAGTCCGAGTTAAGTAGTAATGCTGTTGGACTTTTTCCTCCCCTCTTCCAGCGGATGCAGCCCTCACCCTTCAAAAGCTTACAAGCCATGAGTAATCAGGTAGTATTAGCCTAGCCCTGCAAAAGAAATCTGGAGTCATTCACAGTGACACAAAGTACTGTAGTGTGCCCTACATAAAGGTGAAGAGGAGTTGTTTAATGGTTTGACTCCCCTACTAGCCAAAATTACTTGCCCTGGGGAAAATGGGAGTAAGTTTTGCCCGTCTGAGCGTTAGGATTTCAGCATGTCTTTATGTTAATTTGTGGCTGCTGCATGCACACTTTGATCTTCCTTAAGAACTCTTACTCCCTTTCAACCTGTTGATGTTACTTTAAAAGATCAGTAAATATAGCACCTTGACTTTAATCTGCATCCAGAGTCCCACCCATCGGTATCAACGTTTTCCTCTCCTCAGGCTTGAGCACATGTAAGTTGTGCACAGGGAACACAACAGCAGAAAGGCACTGGGCCTGGCCCAGCTACCACAGAAAACCTGAGCCACTAGCTGGGTAATTGAATTTGTGTGAGGCAGAGCATTGTGCAGCAGCTCTTCACAAAAATGTTTGCTGGCATATCTGAGAGAATTCCTGTTCCCGTTAAGAGAAACTGTGGCGTGTGAAAGAAAGAGGAAGCTGGAGGAAAGGCTCAGGTGAACAGCCTGCTCTATTGGCTCTCCCTCGGCAGCGATGTAAGCCTGCTAATGCAGTTATGTTTTGGAAGAAGAGCTGGTAAGAAGTGAGAAGGGTACCTACTGGCACTAAATGAGTCCTCCCTTAGCGTTCCCAAGAAGCCCCTGTTATCTGCACTGGAGGCAGGGATGGCTGTCGCGGCAGAGTGTGCTACAGGGACAAAATCTCTGCTTTGCTGTCTCTCCCATATTGGCCCTAGCTGGATGCTGACTGTAATTGCTCTTGGTGGAGGACGTTGTGCACTGGAACAAAGTGAGGCGGTTGGGTAAGAGTGCAGGAACACGTGTGGCAGAGGAGGCGTTCCTGTTGGGACTTGCTGTGTGGGATAACGCCAGGCTCCCGCCAGTCGCCTAGCGCTGCCGTTGCCCGTGACTTAACAGCTTTCTGACCTCTGACTTGCTGCCTGCTTTCTTTGCTCTTCTGTTTTTTAGCACTGGCTTTTATTTTTAATGGATAACAAGTGGTTGTACCTGTCTACGGGTGACCAGTACCTCACTTTCCATCCCTGTCCCAGTTTTCCAGCTTGGACAATTAGCAAATAAGTGGTTCTGAGTAAAGCGTGCGGCTGGAGGAGTTGGCTCTGGAACTTACTCCCCAAAATGCTTCTGTTGCTGGAAGTTAGAAAAGTAATTACAGAGTTCTATTCTGAATACAGAGGAGAAGTGTTTTCTGAGAATTTTTAAAACTATCTGAGGCTGTGACCTGATCTGAGCCACCCCGGGTGTTTGGCGGAAGGTTGGTGGAAGCCATCACTTGTCAGAATGTTTACCTGGCAATACTTTGATGTGTGAAGTGCTAAAACCTGTAGAAAGCCCAGAGTTCCATACTCAGAATTAAAAGTGTGGCTGTATTCAATAGAGTCATTTGGCCGCGTTGCTCAAAACACCCTGAAAATGCAGTTTCCATATGTTTTACCAACCAGGATGCTCACGAGGGAGCAGTCTCCTTGTGGTAGCTGAGGTCAGGCCTCTTTTTTCCAGCAGGAATGCATCCCTGCTAAAAGAGGGTGTGTGCTGCACGGGAAGGATGAGAGTTCTTTCGAGATGAGGAAGAATGTGAGGAAATTTTGTACATGAAAAAAGCAGGAGAGGGGAGCTTAAGCTGCCTCTCCAGCATATGAAGTCCCCGGCAGCCTTTACTGGGACAAAAGGGGGAGTGGATGCAGAAACCACATCCACTTCTCCACTTCCATGGGGAGTCCCTGTGCCCAGTGTGTGTCGTGTTGCACTGAACCTTGCCATGGGATAAATGTGGCAGTTGCTGGCCCAGCTGAGGTGGTAGAGGTTGGGAGGAACTTTTGGAGGTCGTCTTGTCCAAACCTGCTCTCTGAGTTGGTGCTCAGCTCCTGGGGAGATTGCAGCACAATTGCACGGTGGTGGCTGCAGGGGTTGATTGTCTTTAGCTGCTGCCAAGCTTAAAAGACAAGATTCCCTCCTCCATTTCCACAACTGGAAGAGAAATTGGGAGAACAAATCTTTCTCCTGCCTTCTGGGTAGCATGGCTGAGTAGATGATGAAGATGGTCGCAGAGCTCCTACTGGTGTTTTTCTTACATGGCACAGAGGGTTACTGGAAACTGGAGGGTAGCCTCCTTCAAGGCACAGCAGGTGGTCTGTGTCTAGCATATTTTTTTTTAGTAGGACTCATGGTTCCTCGAGTTCGGAATGCTTTCTCTCATTTCTGCTTGCCACGGTGCACATCTTTGCTTACGTACTCTGTTTTAAGGACAGGGCTCCTGGCAATGTCCTGAAGGAGCCAAGTGTTGAGCCTCCCTCTGTGGGAAGGGTACGGGGCAAAACTTAATTCTGAGGCCTTGAATTTTGCTTCAGGGAGCTGTCAGAGGGGAGGCACCTGATGGATATGCAGTGTGTGGCAAACTTCTCTTTGGTGCTGTCATGCTGCAGCACTCGGAAGTTCATTGCCTCCCAGAACAGGGTCGTTAGTGGAGACCTTTGAGAAGTTCACAATCTCCTGCATCCAGGTGAAAGAAGAAACAGGCACTGCCAAGTTTCTTCTCTTCAAGAGTGACAGTGGGGTGATGCCAGTAATATTCTTCATCATTGTAGGCAGATTCTGTCTGTGTGCAGCACAGCTTACGTGTTTATGATGGTCTTGGAGATCTCCTGGTTTATGTTAAAGCATTTTACTGATAGCACAAGGTGTTCAGGTCCAGCTTGTGATACTGGTGTAGCTTACACCAGCAAAGCAGCATTTCAAACCAGTGTAGCAAAGACATCATCCCATGAGCAGTGGCATCGGGGTTAGGTTTCTGAGGTCTTCGGAGTGCTCAAGTGATGCCAAGAAGGAACAGTGCCTCTTGAGGCTGTTGACGTTGGCTCCATGTTCCCAAGTTTCTGAGCTGTGACTAGGTCTTGCATTTAGTTCTTTACAAGCTGGCGGTTGTTTTGTCAACAGTTATTTTCAGGCAATTTGAGCAGAAAATGTTTTACGGGGCATTCACGACTACCTTACCCAGCTGGGAAGAAGTTGGCAGGGGTGTTTTGTGAGCTGGGCAGTCTCATTCAGCTCATGGGTAGCACATCGCTGTGTCTGCCCACTGCACTCGTTTCACATGTGCCTTTCATAACACAGGATTTGTGCAACTGAAGCATCGTTGTCGTCGCTGGGCTGGAGCCGACCAGCCCTGCTGGCACCACGAGTATTGTAAAATGACACAAGAATTCTCTTAAAGCTGCAAAAGGCAGAGCAGCCCAAGTTATTAGTAGAGGCTCTGCATTGTGCAGGGTCTGCTCGTGGGTTGTTAGGTATGTTCAGTCAGACTCCAGCTACAGGAGAGCTGCGAATGCCCCTGTTATAAAAGTTTTGGCTGCATCTGAGTCTCAGCTTTTTTTTATCCTTCTGGTGGCACCTCACCAAGCAGTTACTTCTCATCTTTTCGGTTTGTATGTTTGTGTCAGCACTCTGTGTGAGCTGTTCCACTTCAGCCAGACTCTGTTCCTTGTGTGCGTTCTCCTTCGGTGGCACTGGAGGTTGTGGATTGCTCTGGCTCATCTCAAGTTTTGGAGCTGTAGCACAGCCTGCTCCCTGAGGGAAGGGAGAAGCATGGTCAGCTCCATTTGGGCTGAAGCTGAGTGGCAGGAGCTTTTAGCAAGAGCACTCCACAATTCTTTCCATGGTTCTGTGGAGTCAGGAGAGAGAGAAGCTGAAAGGAAGGGGGGGGAGCTGGAGCTTTCCTCGTCCTGTGGATTGTTCAGGGTGTTGGTCCAGTGAGTAACCCGAGAAACCTGCAAACCTTCTGTGCTCTTGTCGCCCCAGTGTGGGAAAGTTTGGGGCCCCCGCTCAATAGTAATGCTGTCAGTGAGCCTGGATGTAGCACACTGTGCTTCTGCTGTTGTGGTTTTAGCCGAACTTTGGGGTTCAACCTGGTGAGACTAGTGTCACCCCATAGATCTGTTCTGCTGGCTTTAGAAGGTGCACGAAGGAAAATCGGTAGGCCCTTGTGTGTGTGCGCCTATAATTTCGTTGTGTTTGCACACAACAGATCCAGGCCTCATCCCCAGCGAGTGAGGAGCGTGCCTGCTGCTTGGAGGCGTTTGTTTCGGGTTTTTCTATTTGATCTATTTGTTATCTTCTTGCTTTCAATGTAGAAAGGGAACATCAGTGTAACTTCAATAAACGGCAAATGCATCTAGCATTAGAAGGTGCTGCAGTGTCCTGGGGTGGTTCTGGAGGGAAGAGAGGCTCTGCTCCAGTAGTCCGATCACACCGACATTTATGGCCGCAGGGCCAATATTTTTCCTTTGTGAATCACAGTCCCCATCTGTGGTCAGAGCCAGGAGCATAGTTCTGGGTGGAGCCCAGCAGAAGGGCAGAAGGTAGAAAGTCACTGGAAATTGAGACTTCTGCTGAGGGGTGAAAAAACAAATTACCAGCCCCGAGTCCCTAATTGTGGCTGCTTTACAAGTCCTGGGATGTGATCACAACATTTGCTAGATTGATGATGACTGTAGGCTTGTAGGAGAGGGTGGTGGCTCAGGGTTCTCATTCCTCTTGATCTTGCTGTTGTTTATCATTATGTGACACCTTAATCCATTCGCAAGACGACAAGGAGGGTGCTTTGCTGCCAGGACAACAGCTCAGGGCAGGTTTTTGGGAATTACTGGTTCAAATTCTGCAAGGTGGCTTTTTTATTCCCCTTAGGATTTGCCAAGGTTGTCCTGTGCCTGTCTGAAATGCAGGCGGGTGGTCACATTTACTGCAGTGGAACTTTGTTTGGGACCATGGGCCAGTTAAGGCGGGACGAGTGGCTTATCCTTTTGGTCAGAAGTTCTTTAGAGTAGCTCACGCACACTATTCTTTCAAAGGCAGGACTTTCTGAAGTTTGGATGCAGAATGGAAACTGATACTACTTCTCTAGATCTGCCTGGTAAAGCAAGCAGCCATTCCTTCTTCAGCACAGGCATAGCTTTGTTACATGGAAAAGGCAGCTGGAAGACTGAGTAATCGAATCATTAAGGTTGGAAGAGACCTCCAAGACCATCCAAGTCCAACTGTCAACCCAGCCCCACCCTGCCCACTAAACCCTGTTCCCCAGGGCCACAGCTACTCATTTTTGAACCCCTCCAGGGGCAGTGACCCTNTCCTCTGCCCGGGGACGAGGCGGCCCAGGAGCTTCGGGCGGCGGCGGGACCCTCCTTCGTCCTCTTACTCCTCCTCCTCCTCCCCACGGCTGTTGCTCCCTCCCCCGGCTGCCGGCGGCTGTGCCGGGTCAGCGGCTCGGAGGCGCGGACAAAGGCTGCGGCTGGAGTCGGGGCACGATGGAGCGACGCGGCGGCTAAGGCAGCTCGGAGGNAGGGAAGAAATTTTTCATCATGTCCACTCTAAACCTGTCTGCAGCACAACTTGAGGCCAAATGTTCTTTAGGACAGAAGGGATGAGAAACCATCACTAGCATCTGTAAATGTACCTGTTAGGAAGTAGGAGGACTGTGGGGGGAGTCCACTCCTAGGCTTGCTTCTGCAAAGTCAGTCATAAGACTGTCATCTCAGACAGGTCCAAGTATCGTTTATTCTCATCTCTGATGTCCACAGCGTGACAGCCACTGTAGAGCTGCATCAGGGTGCTGTCTGGGCCCTTCTCTGCTGGGTGTTGCTCTAAGGATGTAATTACTGGCCAGACGCTTTCCTGTTGCAAACCAGTAGCTGACTGCTGAGCTGACTGAGCTGTCGATATGGCACACCTGTGCTTGCCCTGCTGATAAGAGTAAATACTTGCTTGCTGTTTGGGTGCTGTTTCCCTTCCTGGCCAAGTGGCTGCTTTCCTGTAAAAACTGCCTCCTTTGGTTGGAAGTTTAGAGTGTTCGTTGGTTTATTTATTTTTAACTTTGAAATCTCAAACACCAGTGGTGGCGGAGGAACCCAGTAATAGGCTTTTCCTTGTGGAATGGCTACTGACCAGACCCAGCGAGGGTTCAGATGTAACGCAGGGCACATGTGTGGGAGTCTGTTCTGCCGACCAGAGTGAACATCTCCATTTTGTGTAAACTCTTCTCTGGAGGGCTGTAACACACGGCTTCTCCGAAATCCTGTAACTTCTCCCAGTGAGCAGTTCTCCTTAGTCGTTTTTCAGAAAGGAGGAGCAGCCAGAGTCAGCAGCTAGAAAAACACCCCAAAGAGCACTTGAGCAATTTTAGACTCAGAGGAAATCTTTGCAGTTCACTCCTGTGTGCAGAAGGAACTCTTGAGAGGTGGAAGTTAGCAGCCATCCGTATGAAAATTCCAGTCAAGTACACCTTAAGCTGGATTTCCGTGTCTCTGTGGCTCTGCCCCTGCAGGTAAATGTGAGTGTGTCAGAGCCAAGCCTAAATGTAGAGGTCACTGAAATACCTTGTACTCCTCTGGGATGTGTGGCCTGCTGCAGGAGAACATCCTGGAGGACGGACTTTCTCTCTCCTGTGTCATCCAGTGGCCTGACAGGGCTCAGAGTTAAATAGGGTTCCTGGTGTTTTAGCAAAGAGGCAAATTGCTTCAGAGGGGCATTTGCCTGGTTTGTGGTGTCAGACACCCTTTTCCCTGCGAGTCTGAGCTCTTCAGCTTGTGATGAGCCTCACCGGAGATTTTTGAGTAAATATTAAGCAAAGGTGACTATCGAAGAAATAATCTTCGATGAGTCAGGTCGTTCTGTGAAGTAATTTTGGGGTTTGCTTTTGTTCTGAAAGAGGAAGGAAGTGAGGGGAGCTCAGCAGCAGCCTTTAGGAGCCGAGCTGTGTGGTCCCGCATGCTCCGGGCTGATGGCAGTCACAGGCTGAGCGGCTGGGCTGGAGGACACAGGAAATGAAAGGCTGAGTGTGCTTTGATGTGTTAGTGCTGCCTTTTCCTATATTCTGGGGCAACTATTAATAACCTTTGATTATAAGTCAGTGATACCAGGGTCTGTTAATACGGTTTTGTTTTGGAGGATGTCCTTATGGCGGATTCTGTGGGCACATCTTAGCGGAGGAAAATGTTTGGTTGTTGCTTTTTCCCATGGAGGCAAAACTACACCCCCAGTCTCAGCGACTTGATGTGAGGGCTCTTTATTTTGTTTTGGATTGTTTTTTATGTTCTTAACTTCTCGATGTGGTGATGTGGCAGAATGATACCCTCTTGCCCAAGCCTGCCATTGGTGGTCTCAAAGTCAGGATTGATGTTGCTGCCTGCAGCATAACCGTGGGTAGAGGGATGAGGCTCAGAGGGTTGCGGAGCACTGGCCACCAGTAACTCCAGCTGGAATTGCAATGCAGAGTATTTCTGGGAGTTGTCACCAAAGTTAACACCCCAAACCCCTTGGTCCTCTTCCTCCCGCTTTCTCCTACAGACCTTAAAAAGGCTTTAGGAAACTCATTCTTGTGAACTTTCCAGCATCTGGAGAAAACATTCTGCAGTCCTTAAAATGATGCTGGACTGTGAAAGTGGTGCTAGTGGAGAAGCCTGGCCTGGTTTTCACGGTGAGAACTGCCCGAGCCATTGTCCTTCTTCACCACCTTGCCAACAGAAAGGCGGGATTGCTCTGGGAACATTCTCACGCCTCCCCTTTGCCTTCAGCTGGACTGGCCCTGCTTTTGGGGATGGGAGTTGAGGGAAGTTTATTTCTTGTTTTGAAGAAGTACTGATGTTTCAGCTTGATCGGAAACGGATAATTTGTGCTGTTGCGGTGGCTGTTGCTGGGCATGACACTGCAGTGTTTACTCAGATGAGCTTAAATATATTTGTTTAGGGAATGGGTTTGTTTTTATTGTGAAGTTGTTTATCTTGAGGACAAGTCAAATCCCTTTGTTTAATGTCCCCGCCTGGTTGACAGAAGCAGTGGAGATCGTTCCTGTTTGACCGTTCCAGTGGGTCAAAGCCCAGCTGTGTATCCTGGTTAGGGTATATTTTTATTTGGTTCAGAAAGCAGCCGAGTTGGCAGGATGCTGGAGTTCACATCGGGACAAGGAGTAGACACTGATGCTGTAGGTCAGACCTCTTGCTTTGTTGGTTGTCTTCTCAGCTATCATCCCCTTATTAAATACAGACTGTGGTTCAGTGGTGAGGGTTTATCTCCTCTTTGCAGTCCTCTGGTGATGGGCACCGTGGATTTTGTTTGGTGTGTGCATTCTCGAGGAGAAAATGAGAGCGATGTGTACTGCATTTCCTGCTGCTTTCCAGACGCTGTGCCACCAGAGGAGTGTCCAGTGAAGTGAGCTCTGTTGTTGAAACTCCCGGAGCCGGATTCTGCTGTGTGAAACCTGATAAGCTGTTCTCAGGAATGAACAAACGCAGCCGATCCACGCCAGAGAATCTAAATTGCACAGGACCCCCCTTCTCCGCCTTGCAGTTCTGTTTCTGCCGTTTGGCACTCCAAATCTGAGACAGCTTAGCAGGTGGTAGAGGGCCTTTTGGCGCGAAGTTGCCCAGCATTTGCAGCCAAATGGTGGTTCTCGGTTTCGTGTCAGTGTTGTCTCTCTCTGCTCCCGATTCCTGTTTCTGTTTGTGCCACCCTTTGCTGCAGCACCCTTTGCTGCAGACCTGGTGTGGTTTGTTGGGGTTTTTGAACAGGAGTCCGTGATTAGCGTAACGGCAGTGTAACGGGACACTCGTGTCCAACACTGTACGGTCACCCCTTTGGCAGCAGGACCAATGGGTTGGACCCATGCAGGAGCAAGCAGATCCTGGGTCAGGGATCACCCGGAGCTGCTCCTAGGAAAAGCAAAGGAGGGAGCTGCTGTCAGGCCCTGAGCAGGAGCAGATGCTTTAGTAGGATGGCTTCTCAAAGGGGTCTTCTTGTTGGATGGGACAGCAAAGTTTGACAGCTGCTGCCTTCAAGATGCCTTATCTACTTCTGGATAATTTCACATAGGCTTGCTGGAGAATTGGGGGTGTTCTTGAGAAAGCTGTGGAAATTTATGCCCTAAAAATAGGACTCTGGCATTTGTTAGTACTGGGCTATTGGTGGCAATAGTCTTGTAGTAAAATTCCTATTTTGACTTTTATCAGTACTCACAATGAATTGAATTCCGTCATCAAATGGCCATCTCTCCCTCTGTTTTTCCCAAGCACTGTACAAAGTACCTAGTCATGAGTGAGCTGTTTTCTCTCCAGAAGAGCAGTCACGGTGCTGTCTCTTGCTGTCTAGAAAACAGCTGGATTTTAATCGTCTTTGCAGTTGTTAGAAGAGAGAGAAATTGCACGAGATCTCCGTCAGTGGCTGAAGGAGCTAACCTGTGCTTGGGACCACTGGGAAGTCAGCTCCTTCCGCCTAGGAGGGGTCTGAGGACACCTGGGAGCCTGGATGCTCCTTTTACGTGTTTGTAGAAGAAGGGGCTGCGTCAGTAAACTCAAAGGTGTGTGTGATAAGGTGCTGCTCCTTTTGTGGGTGTGTTTATTTGTTTAGCTTGCTGATATTTTATTGTGCTCCAGCTGCAGGGCTCTGTGCTGTTGCCTCCTTTCCCTAATACCAAGAGGAGGAGTGGGTTAGAGTGCTCCCCTGCACTTTGTGCTGGTGCAGGTCGACATATACGGTGGTGATACTGTGCCTTCTTTTTCTAATAACCCAGTGTTGGTCGCTCGTGCTGATGTTTCACAACATTCCTCTGCACTGCATCTGCTGGTTCTCCCTTTCTGAGATTTAACTGTTTGGTGCAGCTGCAGGGGGTGCAGGAATCCTGTGGCAGAGCTGCTTCAGGATCATTTGAAAGAAGGAAACCCCACCATCATTTGAAAGAAAGAAACCCCACCAGTTGGTGTGCATATCTGCTTCCCTCGTTCTGACTTGTAGTTGGAAGGAACCGGACCAGTAAAAAACCCACTCGCCAAGCGTTTGTGTCTGTTGCCATGCCCTGAGAAGCTTGTTGCCAGCTCAGCAGCCACCCTGAGCAAAAATAACCAAACGCTGTGTTGGAACAGCTGCCGGCCTGAGTGCCCTGATGGAAAGGTGGTTTGTCGAGGAGGAAAAACAAGATCAGAAGTGGTAACCATTAGTGGCTATAAATAAAGAGTTACTCATTTGGGCTCTCAGGCAGGTAAAAGAGAGAGGTTGTTCCAGTTTTCATCTCTGCCATGTGGCGAGAAGTGAGGTATGGTCATGCCCTGCTGTTTTTCAGACAGCTTTAAAAATAGCTGCTCAAATAAAGCTCTTCAGGTGGGCTTGCATGAACAGTGGAAGTGGCTTGGCCCCAGCCCGAAAGGAGTACCTGAACTCGTGAAATGGCTCGCTTCTGACAGGTTGTGTTCCTTGCGGGGGTGCTCTCCTTGGCTCAGTACATTGGCAGTGATGATAAAACCTGAACTTTGCTCTGAACCGGTGCACGCAACGGTGTGAGAAATAGGGAACCGGTGTCGGGAGTTGTCGGTGTGCTTAGGGTGGGTCAGTAGGTCTGGTCTTCTGGAAAATAAAACCTGGCTTGCAACCTTGTGCAGGATCGGGCAGGTTTTCTTCCTTGAAGACACCTGCTGTGGTAGTGAGGACAGTGCCACAGACCAGGGTGAAGTAGAGGGGCTTTGAGACTCCCCCAGGAACCCTGTGGAAGAGCTCTGGAGACCCCAGGGCCTCTCATTCAGTGGGGAGGAAGGGCTTCTCCTCTTTCAGATGTCGGGATTAACCTTTTGTGAGGGGACACCTTGTGCAACCTGGGTCATTGGGTTTGTTTACTTATACTGAGTATGGTACTGCTCCCACCAAGCATATTTTTAGTTTAAACTCTGTTTAAAGAAGCAGCCACTTTGTAGGCGCAGCTGTGCTTCAGCTTGATGGAGAGAGGAACTTGGGAGCTGGCATGAATAGCTAAATGACAATTGACCTCTCTGCCTTCAGTGTTGCAGAACTAGGACGTTCATCTTCAGACGCAGGCTTCTGCCTTGTCACTGACTGACCAAGCGTTGACACTCGCGTCCTCTTTCCACTTTACTGCTGAGTGCGTTTGAGAATGTGTTGTGCTTCTCAGGCTCCTCTGGAAAGGAATAACAAAGGTGGGATGCTCTTGGGAAGGAGCAACAAAGGTGGGATGCTCTCAGGCTTATCCTGAGTCAGAAGCTGGGTGTTGAGTGTCCCTGTAGTGGCAGTCTGTGCATTTCACTCAGCAGCTTGCCAGCACTGGCAGGGCCGTGGGCAGTGCAGGTGAGCAGACCGTTGCCCATCCCTGAAGCGTTGCTTCTGTTATCAGCAGACACTGTCGGTTTCTAAACAAGTGCCTGTGGTAATTGGCTTCTGGCTGGGTGGGAGAAGGAAATTTGTGGGGAAGGAAAGGTGTGAGGCTGGGGGCAGGTTTAAAGGCAGAGGAGAGCTTTAGGGTTTTGGTGATCTATAGCTAAGCTATGCGATCATGGCTGAGGATAATGAACCCACAAGCAGCAGTGGGTAAAGGGTTGAGGCTTGGGTTTCTGAGACTTGGTGCCTTGACTCCCGCGGTATTGAGATGGGTCATTTCTTTTTGTGGAGCTGTAGCTCCTGATGTTGCTCTACTTAAAACAAGTGAGGTTTACTTGATTTAGCACAGTTGATAATCCCTGGCTAAACACAGGACACAATTCCACATGAATTGGGTGTTTTAAAATTAAAGCATCTTCTGAAATACCTTGTGGCTTTGGCTTCTAGCTGGGTGGCAGTTGCTTTCTCTTGTACACATCTCTGTGCAAGTTTGCCAAAGGGAGAGTAAATGAACATCTAGGGAAAGAGGTCCTTGACTGTGGTGGGAGCGTTGAACTTAAATGATCTTTGAAGTTCCCTTCGAACTCAGACCAGGCTGTGACTCTGTGACCACTATCCCTGTTGAAACCCCCCAAAACTCCACTGAACGGTAATGGATCAGAATGACTTAAGTCCAGCAGTTAATTTGGCACAGACTATGATGAGGTAGTAGTAACCATGACTCAGGCATGGCTTCTGCAAATCTGCTCTCATGCTGCCTCAGGTGCCCTTCTGCATTCCTGCTGCAACACCCAAGTGGGTACTGGCGGGTGAAAATGCCCCATGTCAGGCACGCTGCCTTGCCTCCCTCCTACCCGGGAGCACTGGTGTGGCCTCTGCAACCTTGCCTCCACTGTCAGCGAAGAGGGCAGGATGTCTGTCACAGTCAGGGCTCTGTACTGTCCGCACAGACACAGCTTTGTTAACAAATGACTTGTCTAACTTACCATCAGGTTTTAGCCCATCTCCAGATTGCAGTGACATGGCTTTGAACATCAGCTGCAGAGCTGCTTTTAGTGCAGACCTGTTCCTGGACAGCTATAACAAGCTGTCTGTTTCTCGTTTCTTTTCAATAAAGTCATGGTGCCATCCCCTTACTGATACAGTGAGTGCCGTGTGTTGAGGGAAGAACATTTACTACCGGTGGCTTTTGTAGTGAAGAGGGAAGGTTGAGCTGAGATCTGATGCAGAAATTCCACCCTGTTAGGATGCTGAGGACCTGGAACAGGCTGCCCAGGAAGGCTGTGGCTGCTCCATCCCTGGAAGTGTTGAAGGCCAGGTTGGATGGGGCTCTGGGTAAACTGGTCTGGTGAGAGGTGTTGCTGCCCATGGCAGGGGGTTGGCACTGGGTGAGCTCTGAGGTCTCCTTCAGCCTAAACTGTTCCATCATTCTGTGGTGTTCAGAATTGACTCTGAAGTTCTGCAAGAGATGTTTTGGCTTTTAAAGGAAGCTTTCCTTAAGAGGTGGTGAGTTTTGGAAGAGTACAGATGTTGTTGTGCTACTTGCCCACAGAATGCTGAGTCTCAGTGATGCTTCCTTTGATTTAGCAGAAAGGAAGCAAAGCAGCGTGTGAAGTCAGAAGGAAAGGAAAGAGTCTTGTGGTTCCAAGCTCAGAATGAATTGAATGTCATTAGGACTGGGTAGGGGTAATTACATGCAGTCCTGGGTTGCTCAGGCACCACATGCTATCACGAGAGCTGCTGCTAGGAGGAAAAAAAGCCCCAAAGTCTCTGTCTGGAGGCATTGTGTAGAGAAAGACTTAAAGAAGACTTGGACATTGCCCTGTCCTGAAACGAACAGGAAGACACTGGGTATGACTTTCCATGTTATTGTGTAAAGCAGTAACCGAATTTACAGGGCAAGGGATGTTCTCCACGCGTGGGGCAGCACTGCCCTGTTTCCAGACAGGAACTTGGGAACAGCGGGTGTGGACGTGGGTGCACTCGGGGTGATTCATCCCCAGCCTGGGCTTGCTCTGGAATATTTGAGAAGTGACTTGCTGGGAAACGTTCTGCTAGGAAGCTGCTTTTTGCAGCAGGACCACTGAACGTGACCATGCATTTGATTCCTGTGAATGTGCCCGTATGTGATTTTTAAACCAAAATAGATTCAGTTGTGTCTGAGGGAGAGACTTGTACAGCATATTGTCTTAAAATTCCCTTGAACCTACAAAAAACCCCTAAACATACAACCCCCCCAACTCCTGCAGGTTAGCTGGTGCTGCGTATCACTGCTGGACGTTTGGGTGGAAAGTAAAGGGGCTTTAGTGTGATCTGAAGGAACTGACACGAACAGCATGTCTCTGCACACTTAGAGCTGTAACTGCTCTGTACAGTGGGAGGTTGCTTGTGCAGATGTGTGGTGGGGATTCAACTCCTTGGAGGAAAAACCATTGTGAATCCGTGTGTGTATCTGACAGTGTACACAGGAGTTCTGACAGTCACATTCATGCATAAACAGACGTGCCCCTGGCTCTCTGAAGATGAAAGGAAGCGGAAAACGTGACCTAAACAGTGTTGTATGGGCGCTCTCCTCAGAAGATCTCAGTCTGGTGACTGCCAGAGTTGGGCTGTGCTCATTGTCTCTGTGAGCAGCTGGAGTTGCGATGGGTTTGTAGTCACTTGTTCAACACAGACAAGCTGGTGCTCAGAACAGCAGGGACATTGTAGGCAGACTGACCCATGTGCAGAGGGAAGGTGATGTCATGCGGGCGCTGTGGTGGGATTTCGACGATTTAAATGGCATTGCTGTGACTGCCAGAGCCTCGCAGTCCTCATGAGTAATTCAGTCTGCTTTTGCCTTGGTTCTCTAGTTGAAAAACACTCCTGGGTTTTCCATTTCCCAGACCTTATTCCTTTTTCCTGCACAGAGAGGTGCAGTGCAGGAAAGGCTCCCTGGGCCCTTGCGCTAGTGCAAATAAAACCAAATCTACGCCCTGTGCTAAGCGACGTGCCAGGTTCTGCGTGACATCCCTGGTGAAGGAGCAGGCACACAGTCCGTGTGGTTTGCTGTATTTTCCACTCTGAACGTGAAAGCAGTGAGGAGCGAGCTCCAAGGACTCAAACTTCATCTCCTTCCCGGTGAGGCAAACTGTCCTCCCTGCAGGAGGAGGTGGTTTATGTGCTGCGCAGGGGGCTGCAGGCAGCGTGTGCAGGATGCAGAAAGCTGTTGTTCTGGTTTGGGATTGCTTAGGACTCCTTCGCACAGAAAATGTGTTCTTTTTTGGGCCAAGCCTCTCTGCCCAGCCAAGTCAAACCTTGGAGGAAGCAAATACGGAGCTGGCAGTAGAGGAACACGTTGCTACTGCACCAGTTCTTTGTGGTAAAGCATAGATAGCTTTGCATGCTTCCTACTGTCCTGGGGTTAAGGAGTGCTCCAGGGGCACCAGTGGTCTGGGCCAAAGAAGTCCTGGTTCATTCTTGGCTGCGGGTCTTGGTCAGAGGGGCAGAACCTGGCACACGCTCTGTGACTAGGGAGGTTTTCCTGAGCATCTTCTTCTCTGCAGTAATTTGCCAGTAATGCTTCTCTTTTCACAGTACCCTGCGCCAGCATTTGTGGAGAAGTTGTTTTTGAACAGGGAATTTCAATTTGCCTACAAGTTACAGAAAGCCTCCACCGTCCAAACCCAGCGAGAGGCTGGTTTGTTGACTCACGGGGTGGTAAACGAGGACTGGTTTTACTGCTGGTGTGAGAGGTGCTGCGAGGTGCTGGCTGCACTCAGGCAGACGAAGACGTTTATATTTGTTTTAGACTTGTGTTCTCTAGTGCCATAAATATCTGATTATGAGTAAGGAAGATTAAATATATTTTAATAGCACTGTGTCGGGCAGTCATGGAAAATTCCCAACCTGAGCTTGTGCAGGCATTTGATTCTGTTCTGGATTTAGGGTTCTTTTTTATTGTTGGTGTTGAAGAAAAAGCACCTCTCTGGGCGGGGAGGAGTTGCTGACCCTGCAGGGGAGCAGGGTGATGCACAGCAGGGGTTTGTAAACCTACTGGAACAGGTTCCTTACAGGAGAAGAGGTTCCTCTAGTCAGGATTAAAGTTGCTGCATGGTCTGTGTGTGTTGTCTGCTGACTGGCAGAGGTGTATGTTAGTCTGCGGGTAGCCTAAGGTGTTGTATTATGTGTTTCTAAAATAATCCTGGAATCACAGAATCATTAAGGTTCAAAGAGACCTCCAAGGTCATCAAGTCCAACTGTCCAACACCACCTCACCCTGTCCACTAAACTATGTTTTCAAGAGCCATGTCTACATGTGTTTTTGAACCCCTCCAGGGATGGCCCTCCACCACTTCCCTGGACAGCTTGTTGCAATCCCTGACTTGAATCATGACATCCTGGAAGACTAGATGGTCAGAGTGGAAAGAGGTGCCTGGGGTATGCTCTTGCTGGCAGCATGATCCCCTGTCTGCTGGTACGTCCTGACCTCTCGACAAAGATACTCGTGCTTCACACAAATACATTTCATACCCTCTGTGCCTTGGCCGTCGTCTTGCTATTTTCACTGGCCTTGACATCTGCTGTGGTTTACTTTTGGATATCTCAGTCTCAGCACAAGCAGCTGTGTTCTTGCTGGGTCTTTCTATGGTCTTGCATCAGTTTTTCTCGTCTGGGCAAGAACAGCTTTCCACAGCTGGTGCTTGTGGGAGCTGCTGGCTGGGGGAGATGAGGATGCTAGGCACAGCTAGCAGGTCTTTGTTGGGAGGAAATGGAATCTCCCTCCTGGATCTAAACCAAAAAATGGAGTTTAGCATTTTGGCCCAACCAGCTCACGTTGGTACTAAACGCAATGCTCTGATTTTAGACCTGACTCCAGAACAGTCTCCCTCTGCTGTGGTCATGTTTTGCTTCTTGCTTGAGCTAATCCCCTTGGTTAATGGGTGCAGAGGGTCCCCACCTTGTTGTTTATATCAGTGGTGCAACTCTAGGAGATTACAACACGCAGTTAAAATTGTCTGTCTGAGAAGGTCCTGTGCCTGCTGAGAGGCATGCAGCTGCTCAGCACTGCTTTCCTTATGCTTTTGCACACTGAGCATAGCCACCTGGAACAGTCGCAGCCCCGATGCCCTTCCTCGTGCCTGTCATTTGTCCCTGGGATAAATTCCCACTTGGTCAGGTATGAATGCTTGAAATGGCTTCTGTTTGAGTAAGCTTTTAGGGGGGTTAGGCTCAGATTAAATCTTCTGTCAACCTGCATACAGTAAACGTGGAAAACATTTACAGAAACTGCTGCTCTGTGTTTCTGCTTTTTGAGCTGCAGCCACACGTGCTGGGTTGTCATCTTTTCTGGTAGCAGTTGCCAGCTCAGGTAAGCATGCACTAGAGAGACGCAGTCAGTGCCTGAGTGGTGCAGGGAATGTTCGTCCTGTCATCAGAAGGAGCAGAACGGGAATGGGTCAGATCTCTAGGTGTGCCTGCAGCTGAGGGAACGTGACACACCGCTTCGCTCAGCACTGGTGTGCATGCATTAAGCTTCTTTTGAAAAGAGGCTACAGGCGGTGAGGAAAGATCCAAGGTGCCTGGAAGCTGCTTTGTGTGGCGGGTTTGTCTGTAGCGGTGGGCTGGGAAGCAGTATGGAATTACAGAGTATTACAGGGTATTCAGCATATGGCATGAAAGTAGCTGTGACAGGAGGTGAGGAGCTTGGCTGATACAAATACCTGCTCTGTTTCTGGGTTTTCTTCTCAGAGTGTTCCCTTGTGGCAGTTCAGTGGTGACTGAACCTAAAAGTATTTCTCATACAAAATATAAATGGGCAGTAAAAGGAGAAGTGACTAGTCACAGTGACTCATGTGAGTCGCCCAGCCTTCATCTTACAGTTGTGCAAGCACAGAGAAATCAAATCACATATGCTAATAAGAGCAGCATTACTGGAAGGAAATGGATCTGGTCAGTGAAAAGTGGACTGAGGAAAAAGAGGCGATCGCTTTTCAGAGGGCTGTGACCTTGAGGGGCTGCACATAAAGAGTGCAGTGTCTCAGGCTGCCTTTTTACCTTGCGACGGCTGCATGCCGTCGGTATTCAGAGGTGAGGCTCCGCAGAGGGAAGCCTTGCAAAGCATCGTCTCCTCTCTGAGAGAAGTTTAAGGACGATAAATTGCCAAACTGTTCAAACCATGTGCAGGAGATGCTGCCTGTCGGGACTGAATGGCTCGGTAACTTTACAATAGAAGCTTTGTTGTTAAATTCACCTCCAGTCTATCCCAAACTCTCTGTTCTGCTTTGTTGTGCCTTCTGTGTGCTTTAGAGGGGTGTGAAACCCCTGGTGCAGCCTGCTCCAGCATCGCATAGCCTCTGGGAAAGCAGTTAGTCCTCACTGACAGCCTTGTGCTCCCACCATCCAACAACTGAGAGAGTGAGGGGCTGGGTTAAAATTATCTTCCCTTACTGCAGCCTTTTTCTTGTCCCCTGTGTTGGGAAGGGGACTGGGGTGTTTTCGGATGCCTGCAGCAACTGACCCAACGTTTTTAAACAAACATCCTGAGTCTGAGAGTGACACACAAACTGCTGTTCCCTATGTACAGACGCTTGGGGGTTGGATTCCTGACGAGTAGATTAGATCCTATTTACAAGCCTTTTACTACCGAGGGAAGTTTGCATCCATGAAGTTATTTAAGGGGTTTTGTCCTTCAGTGTGATACCGTCTGTTCGTGCCTCAAGGCGGGGCGGGAGGTCCTTTTACACTGGAGTCCAACCGTGAACAGGTCTTCTGTGTTTTACATCTCATGGCCAGGCATTAGCGTTTGCTGGTAGTCTCTGGAGATTGTGACCTGGGAAGGAGGTCAGAGAAGGATGAGATGGGAAACACAGACAGCAAGTCCTCCTGCCTCCTCCAGACCCAGGAGAAGTGTCTCCCAGATCTCAGGAGAGCTTCCTCCCAGGCATCACAGAATATTGATGGGGTTAGGCAGGACAAGTGGAAAGATGTAGGACAGCAGAAGACAGGGCACCGCTCAGGGTTGTGAACAGGTGCAGCAGTTCCACAGGGTCACACTGATGTTGGTTTTAACTGCTGTGAATGCAAGTGAATTTTAAAGTAAAGTGAAATAAAGTCTTTTTCTTCTGTCTGTGTAGACACAAGGGCCTCTCCACGGGTCTGCCAGGGAGTCGAACTGAGGGTCACTCTCTGATCTTTTCCTGCCCATCCCTCCCCCCTTTCTGAAAACAGACTCTGCCTATTTAAACAGTGGCTGTACTGACTAGTCTCTTCTCCAGGTGGCTACTTCTGTCCCTTCAATGAAGCTCTGGTAACTCTCCAGCAAACACACTCCTTTCTGTGTAGAACTAAATACTTGATGGCTTCTGAGGGCTTTACTGTGCTGTTAGGATCTAGTTGAAATTATGATGTTTGCTGCTTTTTTTTTAAGCACGTCGATGCTGTGTGCAAGGCCATGAGCCGCAGGGAGCCGAGGGCAGAAGGCACTGGGTGTCATCGCAGAATCAGAACAGTAGGGGTTGGAAGGGACCCCTGGGGATCATAGGCTCACAGAATGTCAGGGATCATCTAGTCCAGTCCCCATGCCAGAACAGGATCACCCAGGGCAGGACACACAGGAATGTGTCCAGGTGAGCTACTGGGACACCCCAAGGGATTCTGGCTGTGCACGTGCTGTGTGAGGAGCCAGGCTGAGCTGAGTTGGTGCTCTCGGGGCACAGAAGTGCACAACTCCATCCGCTGCTCTTCCCATATAGCCAGGCTGTGCCTGCTGGCCTCCGCCACATCTGCATGGGAGCCAGCCAGGGCTCTGCCCTTCGGTGACAAAGAGTGCCATTACCTTTGGTTTAGCGGGCTGCGTCTTCATCAGGTGATCTCCAGGCAGGCAGTTTGGAGTTGCTCGGGGATTCTTGTGGTTTACAGCGTACAAATGAGTGTGGGAAGCTGCTAATGCTCCTGGCAGCTTGGTTGTTCAGTGGCAGATTCAGCTTTACTGTGCTCAACTGAAGTGCAAATGGAAAGGACGGAGAGCACAGCAGTGCTGCACTGCCCAGTGTTCATCAGGATGTCCGTGAGTTGCTCTGGTGGAGGATCAGCCTGTCTCCCAAACCTCTCGGTAAAAGCCAGGTGCCACAGGTGGGCTTTGGATGTAGAGGGTTGCTCTTTCCTGGGAAAAGTTGCTTATGTCCTGGAATTTTTGGAATAATTAACTTGCGTTAATTAATTTTTATGTATGGGTGGGAATCAGAAGTGGGTGCTAGTGTGACTTCACACGTGGGTTGGGAAGTCCTCTGCCACCTTGTGAATTTATGACCTTGTCATGTAGCACAAGCTGGTAGCTTTTGGCTTGGGTACTGCCAAGCACAGCTAAGGGCTGCTGGTGAGCTACAGGCATCCTCTTCTGCCCAGGTCCGTGATGAAGCTGCACAGCAGTGCAGCAGCTTACTGGGCGATGCAGGAAAGATGTGTTAGCAGGAGCTGCTGAGGATTTCAGTTGGCTGTTCAGAGAGTGGTGCTGGGGTAACTACTCTTGCTGTACTGCTGCTGGCTCTGCTGAATGGATCTTAGAGAGTCCCTCTTCCTCTGCTGCTTTTATGTGCGCTGTCCTGCCTCAGTCTGTCCTCATTAGATGAGGTTAAAAAATTCCAGCTCCTACAGATGGTGAAATAGGGTGCATTCGGTTAAATCAGTTGGGTTTAAGGGAAAAGTTTTGGGGGTGGGGGGTGTTTGGGGTTTGTTGTCCCCCCCCTCCCCCAGCTGCATTTGTGGTCATGACTGTAATTAGTAAAGAAAATGAGTTTTGGGAAATACAGCTGCTTGGCTAAGACAGAACTGCCACTCCTGTTGAAGTCTGCAAAGTTAAGGCTGTTAGGTTCTTGGAGTAAGTGTTAATGTTGCTGCGAGGATATGCTGTAGTCCTCCTTAGCAATTTAAATAAGGAGCATTATAAGCTACTCTTAAGATGACTGTGGGTGTACCAGGTGGTCTGTAATCCTCTTGGCCACTGCTGCAACCCTCCCCAATGAAGATTCTGGTGGAAAGGTCTATAGTGCCTCCAAGCTCTTTTCCCCCTGCGTCCTTTGCACCTCCCCACTGCCATCAGTAACTGCCCTCTTCATTTCCCTTACCGCCATGTGTTGTCTATTTGAATGACTTGCCTTTCTTACTGAGATTGAAGAGATTAAAATTCCCCTCATTTTTGCAGCTTTAATCACAGTCAGTTGCCAAGCAGGACTTTGGGCACTGAGTTTTAATTCTGGAGCAAATGAGGAATGCTGTGGGCTTCCCTGCCTGGGACCTGTTACTGCTTCTCTTGAGCTTGCAAGCATGAGAAAGAGCTGTTGTCCTGTAGCAGCCTGTGGTATTGACTGCAGCTGAGAACAGGGATTCCAGATTCCTGCCTCGTCGTATTTTTGCAGCCACGATGTTATCGCGGAGGTTGTGCAGTCTCCAAAGCGAAAAAAGCTGTTGGACAAAGCTCGTCAGGGTGAAAAGGTCCAGGTGGAATCTTTCTCACGAAGGTCACAATTCGGACTGTAGCAGTACTAGTGACTCTTCTGAGAACACTTGACGACGTCTCATGCCAGGTCTGCCTATGAGGGTTTGATAAAGCTGTTTCCTGGCAGTGTGAAAGCCTCGGTGCCCTCAGGAGCTGGCAACTGCACCCTCAGAGCTCTAGCAGAGAGGTGTGGTTGAATTTTGGCTTTCGAGCAGGGTCTGTTAGCAGTGTGTGCCTTCCCACTCAGCAGCAGAAGGTGGGGAGGCGTGTGTTTGTCCACCTGCAAAGCCTGGAGGGTAATCTGTGTGCTCTGTGCATTGGGAATAACTGGAAGATACAATAGTTGGAGGTTTTTTAACTAAAAAACCCCAGTGACCATTATTAGATGAACCAGCAGTCTGTGAAAAGTACTGATGCTTTCAAAGAGCTGGGCAACCTACTAGTTTATTGTGGTTCCCTCTGCAGTCATTAATAGCACTAACGTGTTTTTATCCAGCTGGGGTTTTTGAGAGGCATGGCGTTGCCAGCGCTGTCTCCAGTTACTGAAACAGAAGGAGACGGAGCCTGTTCAAGGTTAATCAGCAGCTGTTGCTCGACCTCAGGAGCAGGAGAGCCGGTGCTTTGATCTGGTGTGTGGAGTGAACAGACTGACACAAGCATCTCATTTCCAAGGAGGTCTTGTTCTGCAGGAAACTACCTCCCCTTAGCTGGCCTTATATCCCATGGAGACATCCTGGTGGCCTCATTCTGCTTTAAAACAGTGAAGCAAAGCAACTTTGTTCAGTAGGTAGAGCGAAATTTGATGAGAGAAGGGTGTTAGTAGTCTACTCCTGTGCTCTTTGAGGAAATTGTGATGAGTACTTAAGTATTTTGAAGAGAAATTTTACCCTATTCTGCTGGATTAAGTCTGTCCAGATTTAATGCACAGTTGGATCACAATGCTGAGTTTAAGGTACTGAACTTTAGACTACATGCCCAAATACCTTCCGGAGCCACGCTTTCTCTCGCTGTCTACGGAGACTTAGGGTTCAGCTGGTCCTTGTCTGTAACTCTGTCCATCCCTTCACACCCCACCAGCCCCAGGTGAAAGCTGCCAGGTCCCAACTGTTGGCAGAGGGGAGCTAGAGCTGGAGAGAAATGGAGCCAGCTAGTGGCACTGCTTTGGATAATTTCTGGAGCAGTTATTTCTCTCCCTTCTCTGTGTTGTGTGGCAGTAGCATACACGAACGTCTGTAGGAGTTGCATTTGCAGTCACAGTGGCATGCCTCTGTTGTAAAAGCCTTTTGTCAGGAAAGCTGTGCAGGAGAAGCCAGGCGTTGCAGAGGAGATTTAGAGCAGTCCCGTGAGCTGCACGCAGAGTAACACGTCAGACAAACAGCTGCTACTCCTTCTTTGTTTCCCTGGACTCAGGTCTGGTCTTCTGCTTGAGAGGCTGGACACTGAATTTCTGTGAGGGATCTCAAGGTTCCATTGAACCTCATCGAGTTTGCCCCAGAGTGGCCTGGCACACTCTTGGCACGTCAGGGTTCCTGGGTACTGAAGTGTTTTTGTAGTTCCAAACTAACCATGAGGGTTGCATTTGCAGGAGCAAAACTGTTCATTAGCATGAAATCAGCACAGTCGCGGGTTTTTCTGGACAGTCTCTTTCTTGCTGAGGCCCTCCCTCTTTGCCGGTGGTGTGTGAATTAGTCAGGAGGGGGAACCAAGATAAATGTGGGTTGGATTATCTTTTGTATTAAGAAGCTACATCCAGCTTGACCTACTTCATACGTCCCTTCCTGTCCCACAGATGCAGCATTCAGAGCCAAGCTGCCAAGGTGCATAAACACAAGGTTCTCTAAATACATAGTGATTGTTCCTTCTGCTTTGCCAAGCCCTGCTGGTGAATGTAGCTGCAGCATCACCTGCCTTCACTGCCCCTAATTTGGAGCAGTTTTAGCCGCTTTCGATCAGCTGCACTGATTAATTGACCAGATTTTACTTTATAACTGGTGAATACGTAGTGTTTTCACTGGGATGAGAGCACAGTCATTCTTTCAATCTGTAAATAGAAATGTAAGTAATATGTTGGTTTGTTCAGCGTGCACTCTGTGTGGAGACAGAATCTGTCCTAAGGACAGTTCTGCAGTGAATGCTCCACTGCTTGACTGCGCCGAGAGGAAGTTCTTAGTTAATCCTGTGATCTCCAGAGGAAATGTCCAATGCAAAGGAACTGAGGGGGTGTTTATCATTCGCAAGAGCAGAACAGAGAAGAAGGTGAGAGGCAGCGTTTGCATGTTCAGCAGCAGAATCCACAAGGTAGGCCTAGGGACTTGTCCAGGTGGTCTTGCAGCTGGGGGGTTTGCAAACCTATTTCCTTTCCCTTCTTGGTGTGAAGCAATGTGTTTGCTGTGGAGATGATGGCATGTGCCCTTCTCCTGCAAGCGCTAGTCCAAATATTTTTACAGCCTCACATGGGAAATAAAAGCCGTTGGGTGTTAGTAAGTGCTGCGTGGTTTGCTTTGGCACTACCACAGCAGGGCAGTGTGTCATGGAATCATTGGGTGGGGAGGGACCTCCAGAGGTCAGCCAGTCCAACCCCCCTGCAACAAGCAGGGCCAGCACTTGTAAGCCCAGGTTGCCCAGAGCCTGTTCCAGACTGACCCTGAATGGCTCAGGGATGGGGCCTCCACCCCCTGTGTGGGCAGCCTGTTCCAGGGATCCCCCACCCTCAGATTCAACAACTTCCTCCTGCCCAGCCTAAATCTGCCCTCTGGAGTAACCCCAGTGATAACTTCTCCCAGTGAAACAAGGTGCAGATCCGTGTAATGTGCTGCCATGTGTGTTGAGCAGAGCTCTTCCTCAGGCAGGTACTGTGTGACAGGTCTTGGCCATCACCTAACAGCTAGGGATGATTCTGGGCTCAAACCTGTCGTTGGCAGAGCCCGTGGCACGGAGTATGCAGCTGGGTTGCCGCCCTGGCTGGGCGCAGGAGGTGGCTCTGGGAACACAGCTTGTGAGCTGTCTTCTGCCAAGACTTTTCCAGTTTTTCCCTCACTCCCAGCCCATGGACAGAGGGTGGATTGTTGAGCTACCTTGCCAGGGCACACGTTGGCTTTGCGTTCCAGATGCCTTGGGCTTTGTGGACTGCATTGTTCCAGCCTCCCCTGAATAGCAGCTATTGACCTGAACAATGTGCGTTTGTTTCAGGCCAACCCCTTGTGCTTTCACAGAGCTTGTTTTAGGACGACCCAGCCAAGCCAGTGCTTCTGTGCAGGGCCCTTTTCCCCCTCTTTACAGCCAGAAAAAAACCCGTAATTTGTTAATTTTTATTTATTTTCTAGACAGAACACATTCTCCTCCTCGTGAGAGGCGGCTTTGAACGCTGAGGCTTTGGCAGATCCTGTTGCACTTACTGTTTGTACGGTTTTCATTGCCCTTGAGAGAATAGACTTCGCCTTTCTTGAGCTCAGAGGTTTTGGCAGAACAGCAGGCGTTTGGGTGTCCTGAAGCTCTTGAAGGAGTTGACTGCATTCTGACAAACAGGTTTCTGCTCTAAAACAGAGGCAGTTGACTCTGGACATCAGGAAACACTTTTAACCATGAGGGTGGCAAGGTACGGGCACAGGCTGCCCAAATTGGTTGTGGAGTCTCCATCTGTGGGGATACTCAACAGCATAGCAGACACGGCTTTAGGTGACCCTGCTTGAGCAGGAGTGCTGGTCTGGATGCCCTATAGAGGTCCCTTCCACCATCAGTCTCCTGTAACACGCAGGTGAAGTGAGGTGGCTGTGGACATTCAGGAGTTCATGGCAAAAGACTCTCCTCACCTTTCTCAGAGCATCTTGTGTGCTGCAGCAGGGTGCATGACCTCTCTTGGGCAGCTGTGTGCTCTGGGCCTTTACAGGCCTTAGGCCTACACTGTGGTGGTCTGAGTGGGGTGAGGCGGCAGCTCTGGCTGAGCGTTGCACTGCACCACCTCACTGGAGGTAATAGGTAGCTGCAAGCATCAAGGTTTCCCCTGCTGGTGCTCTTGGGGACACTGAACTGAGGCAGCAAGTGCAGACAGCTCCTTGTCTCCTGCCCAGGCTGCTGTGGTAGGTAGTCCTTAGTGCATGCCAAGAATGCCATCTTCAGTCTTGTCATCCCTCCTGTGCCTGGGGACCTTGCTGCTGCTTCCAGCAGGCAGGTACCAGAGGAAGTCCAAGGGCAGTGCCCTCATGTCAGCCTTCCGCCCTCTGCAAAGTGTAGGGTGAGAGGTGCTCTCAGACTGGTTATTGTGAGGATGTTCATGCTGCTCGTGAGGACTGAAAACAGAGTAGTGTCCTGCAGTGTCTAATGGCCGGAGTCCCCTCCCATGGTTTTCCCAGTCCCCTGCTCCCCTCTGCCCACCTGGGGTTCCAGCACTCCCACTATTTTCTGCCCTCACCCAGCACATTTGAGTTGACAGACCCTGTGTCTGAGCTGCCTCAGTCTTGCTGTAAACCTGGAAACCACCTGGCTCAAGGTTTTGGGGGTGAAAGGGCAGTCGGCTCCTTAAGCATTTGCAGTGTTTCATGTGGAGAGCAGTTCTGTCCAAAGATGGAAGGGGGCTGGGGGGGAAATAACAAACAAAGGATGGTCTGAGGAGGGTCTGTGTGCTGCTGAGCTCTTGCTGTTCAGAGAAACCAAGCAGCAAGAGATGTTACGTTCTGTGTGAGCATCATTCTGTGTCCCAGTGCTGTTCTGTCCACCATAGCAACAAGAGCATATGTTCAACACTACCCAACCTGATGTGGCTGGAGGCTGTGGCAGCTCTATGAGACGCTCACCTTAAACACAAAGCAAGCACAGATTCGTATGTGTCGTGATTGTTAGTCAGGAGCCTGTACCCCACTGATTTTAACAAGGCTCTAAGCTGAATTCAGACAGGGATACCCTTTGGGTGCTGGCATGCAGAAGTAACTGACTGACTAGTTAACTGTCTGAAGAGATCACTTTTCTCAGTGATCGTATACCCAGAGTTACCATGATGGGGCTGAATCACAGACTGCTTTTCTTTCGGAGAGAATCTGACTCTTCTGGGGTAAAGAAGTCTCTTTCCGATACAGAGCCTGCTGTCTGTCTGTAGAAAATGGGAGGATCATTTGGGTTGGAGGTCAGACCATGGGGTGCTGCTGCTCAGTGTTTTCACTCCAGCTGAAGCCTTCTCCTATGCTGGAGCATCTGTGGGGTGGCTTTTGCTGCAGCACCAGCTGTGGTTCCTCCTCCCTCATCTTCCTCCCTTGTTCTTAGTCTTGGGGACTTCTGTTTTCTGGACTCTGCATCTACCAGTCAGGTGAAAATTGAAATAGTCTGTGCCTGCCCTGTCTGCCTGACTTTGGTCTCCGGTAGTGTCTGTTGCTTCCCGACCTCTAGAGAGCTAGTGCCGTGTCCCTTGTAGTAGCCTTGCTACTTTCTTTAAGCAGCCTTGCTGTTTTCTTTAGGTCCCTGGGGTGCTGTGCAGCTGAGAGAGCAGGACTGTGTAAAAGGCAAAACGGCTTAGAAAAGAGGTGCAAGATGATAGCAGGGAGTGCTGGGAGTGCCTGACAGAGGTTGAAAATAAACAGGTAGGGAGCCAGCCAGCTTTGAGGAGGATCTTTCAAACTGTGTGTAAATTCAAACCTGCTTTGTACTGTTACGTGCGCTGACACGAGCACATGACTCAGAATTGGCTCCAGCTGCGCTCGCTGGCATTTAACCTCGACTAGAGGGGAAGAAGGCACTTTGGTGTAGCTCTCCTGTAAACACTGTTTGGTCAGAAACCAGCACATCCTTGCTGAGAGGTTATTTTATTGCTTGCTTATTTGGCGTTTGCTCTCGCTTCTGTCCTTCCACGTGCTGAGTATGGCCAGAGCGAACACCGAGTGACGCTTGCTTTTTCTCAGTTTGCAGCTGTGCCACCGCTAACTCTGTTTTATTCATTGCAGGGGGCTCGGGTCTGGCTGCGAGAAAATAACCAGCATTACCCCAGTACTGTTCATTCCTGCGCAGAAGGAGTCATCGTATTCAGGACAGACTATGGTCAGGTATGGCTGCTGCTCCTCAGCGTTTTCTCCTTGGTACCACTCTGTGGGAGATAAATTCTCCTTGCGGGAAGGGCGTAAGGGAAGCCAAAAGCCTAAGATTTGGGATGTGATGCAGATTTTACGTGACCTGAGTGCACAGCTTGGCTTTACCAGCTATTTCTGCTGCGTATCCAGTCAGTTGCTGGAGGCGGCAGCGGCTTCTCAAGACGTGACTGAGGGCAGTGGGACTGGGAAGGAGCGTTCGCTGTTACTGTGCTCAGGTTTTACTTTAATGAGTGTGGACTTCCAGTCCTTGCCCACGTCAGCTGGCAGAATGGTGGAAATGCCATAGCACAGCACAACAGTTCTTCAGCTTCCATTCTGTTCTGTTCAGAGTGGTGGAAATAAGCTTGCCACAGAAGCCTGTGGGGCTTTCCATCTGCTGAAGCAGTGCTGGTTGTAGGGAATCCCAGCCGGTGTGGGGACTCTTGCAAGAATGTGCCCTAACCTTACACGATTTTAACAAGCTGCCCATCAGGTGCAGAATCCTTACATGATAATCACATGTGATGTGATTGTTCTTGTGTTGTCTGGCCGTGTGGGATGTCAGATACCTATGACATGGTCTACTAAGAAAGGGATTTCAGGTTGTAGGTTTGAATTTTCCTGAGCAAAGAACCAGGAAACTGTCTAAAATCTTTATGGAGAAAGCAGAAAAGCATGGCACTGTGTGAGGGTAATGGAAGCCTCATTAGATCCGGGGAGGAGAAGAGTACATCAGGCCTGTGTTTCGCCACACCGGCCCACAATAGAGGAGAGATGAAAGGTGTAGCATCCTTCCTAGCGTATGTTCATGGTGTTGGGCTAGCTCTGGAGTGCCTCCCGAAAGCCTTCTGCAGGCTGGCCTTCAAAACAAAGGGTCTGCAACACTCCGAGAAGCTGTGGTGAGCAGGCAGTTCGTATTGTAAATGATTTTCTTTTTACACACACCTCCAGAAGCTTTCCAGCGGAGCAGCTGTGCTCACTTGGTGGTTGGAGGGTGTGGGTTGCCCGCTTTTTGTTCCTTCAGCACACAGAGCCACTGAAGGAGCCTGTGCCTCATGTGCTGGAAACACCCTGCCTGTGATAGACAAGCTGGGTATGTCAGTGCAGCCTGCGAGTACCCAGGCTTTAAAAAAGTAGCTTAACCTTTCCTTACAGATAAACAGAAGTATAGACACCCATATACATGCAGACACATAGGAGATGACGTTACACTTACTGCATCTGGTTTTGTATGTTCAAGGGTATTTTTGCTACCTCTACTTTACGGTTAAAATTTTTCTTCCCCTGGTGTTTTAGTTAAGTGAAGCAGCTGTGTCCTCCTCCTCCTCATAGTCTACACGTTTTCATGGCATTGTGTGAGCTTACAAATGACTCACGTGGCTGTTGAAATGCAGCGCTAAGAGCCGTGCTGTCACTGGCGCTCTGCTTGGAATGACTGACCTGTGTGCGCCAGGCTCTGCTGAGGAAAAGACTCTTTCTGGTTTCTCTTTTGTCCTGAATAACCTGATTTCACACTGCTTCAGGTAAAAGACAAGCGTCTGCCTGCGCGTGACTGAGGGCTGTGGTGCGCTCTTGACCTGCACAGATGCACTTGAGTCTGTCCCGGAGAAGGCACGGACAGGAAGCAGGAAAAGCTGGAGGGGGCAGGAGGGGAAGGAATCTCTCAGGAGTGTCTTGAGTTTCATGGCACTAATTCCAGGAGTATCGTCTTGCTTCTCGGTCAGGACTGTCTACTTTTTCTTCCATTTGTACATCCAAGGGCCTGTAAAAATAAAGCAGATACACGTATGCTGTGTGTGTTGTGTGTGTTGTGTGTGTTGTGCACAGCTCCCCTTTCTTTGGCTGTAGCCACGGTGGTTTGTGTCAGCAGCGCTGGTTAAGCCTTGAGCACGGGGGGCTTCAGAACAGCACCTGGGAGCACACACGGCTTTTCCTGCTGCTCGGTTTGGGCGAGCGGCAGTGTCTGTGAACATATGACAGGATGCCTGGGCGTGTGTGCAGGGAAATGGGTCTGCAGAAGCTCATCCAGGGAGGAGTAGGAGTTGAACTGATTGCTGCAAACTGTCCTGATGCTGAAATTCCAGGACAGTTAACTGCGTACCTGCCTAGCTGACCCAGAAGGACTGCCAAATCAAAAGTGCTATAAATACAAGCACTGAGTGATAATATCCCCAAACTGTAGGCTGTTCAAAAACAGATGTCAGGGTATCACCAGTAAAGCCTCGGTCAGTTGAACCAGCTTTCCGTGCGCTTTCTGGACAAAGAAGTCCTTCACTTTGTGGTGTTATATCAGCAAACAGAACCCTCAGCTTCAAATCAGGGGCACCTGTAAGTGGTTTGGTCTCCACAGAACTATTCTGTCCTGTGTGTTTAACTTAGCGTGGCTCTTCCAGAGCATTTCTGCGTCTCCAGATTTGGAAGGCCGCAGATGTTCCTTGTTAAACACAGCTCAAGTATGATTTCCGTGGAGGCTTTCACTTGTTTTTTTCCTTCTGATTTGAGGGTTGTGAGGGTTTCTCATCGTGACCTCATTCAGAGAAGTTAGACCTGGGCTTTGTTTGAAGTTGGGGTTTTTTCTTTCTTTGTTTGGTTTGGGGGCTCTCGGGTTTGCTCTTTGACACAGCGCTGGGGTTGTGTTGGTGTTACCGTGTGGCTGGACCGGGAGAGTTCACGCTTTTCCTATTTTTGCCTTAAGAGAAAAAACCGATCCCCAAACCTGCAGGCGATGGTTAGGCACTTCTCATAAGGACGCTTTTCTTTGCCTTGTGTCCTTTCCCACCCTCGCGGGGACTCTCTTGTGCTAGCCTTTGCTGCTGTGAGGAGCCCATTGAAACAAGAGTCTTCCGTTCATATTCACAGGCCATGAATAACGCCACTGAAGTTACTTGGCCGAAGTTCCTGAAGTCAGGAGCACTGTTTATCAGGAAATGCTGTGCTTGGCTGCACTGGCCCATAGGGTCGGGCACTGCGGAATCATCATGCTTCTTTCTAGCTCTGCCACGTGCAGACCTGATGATCTTTCCAAAGAGCGGTGGGGATTTCTTTTGACATTCTCCTGAATTCACAATCCATTTCCCTTGAAGTTCGTCCTTACCAGGGAGCGTTTTGAAGCAGCCCTTTGTGCTCCCGGGGCTGTGCAGCCCCCTCAGGAAATATGCAGATAGGCAGTGTGGGCTTTGGTCTCGGCTGCTCTTTGCAATCTTGAGCATCCGCAAACTTGGTTTATGGAGACTCCCGTGCTTTTTCATTTAGCGGTGCTTAGGAAGAAGTAGTGACTGCTGAACCCAGCCATCGAGTAGCTTACGTGTATTTCAGGCAGCACATCCCCTGCCTTCGGGGTTCAGGGTCAGTGCCAAATTCAGCGGCTTTATACTCCATCTGTCTAAACACTGTGAAGTCCCTTTTATTCTGCAGTTAGTGGTGTCTGTCTTACTGGAGACGATCAGGAGTGTTACCGCCAGTGTGCTTAACCCGGCTGGCTGCTGTGGCTAGCTGCACGTTGCTTCTGGGGTTCTTTCATCTTTGGGATCTTTTTTTGTTGCCGCTGTTTTGAAGGGCTGTGGATGGGAATTTCTGTGTTTGGGGATGGGAAGGGCCAGCAGCCAGCCAGAGGAGCCTTTTAGTGCTCTGGATTTATCTTGTGTGGAGACGTGTTTACATCTTTCCGTGGGATGTCAAAGTTCAGCGACTCTCGCTGAAGCACTGTTGGCCCATCTGTAAACAGAGCTGGGGACGGATGTGAGCGGGGCGCCGGGCGCATCTGTGGGAGACGAGACTCCCCACCAGGCACAGTCCCTGCTCCTATTAAAATGACGGAGCACAAAAGGGAGCAAAATCTACAGCAGAAGGCTTTGAATCGTTCTCCTGATCCCGCTCCTGCCTTTTTCCTGCTGTACATCTCGAGCCATGTTTTTACGACTGCTGTTCTCTGAGTGTTTGTCACAGGTTGATAGGGAAAAGCCTCTCTGTGTGCTTGCCCCTGAACTATTTGGAATTTATCAACAGAAAGTGGAGAGCAGGTTATGAAGCACTTGCTGGGTGCGATGCCCGTGTCCTGTCCCTGCTGTCCCTGTGTTTTCCCTGTTCCCTGCCTTTCTGCCAAACCCACTATCAGTTAGATTGGTTCCAGGAAGGGGGCAGATCCAGTCCTGGACTGAGCTATTTTAAGAGAAAAGATGAATTGGAGAAAAGATTACTCCTGCAAAGTGACCTTCTGGCTGCCGACGTGTGGCCACAGTCAGACGTCCGTGCGCTTCCGAGTGAGCAGCCAGGAGATGTCTGCTGCCTCAGTGACGGGGTGGGAGAGCTGAGCAGTGGCCACACATAACTGCTGTAATGTTGGGCTTTCCAGGTTGAGTTATGCGTTGCCGGAACGCGACGGTAGTGTTCAGCCTCACTGAGATTAACGTGTTCGGCATGGGCACGGCCGTTGTGCAGCGTTTTGCTAGTGGTACCGATGAACTTGGTGCGGACAAAAGCTTTTCCCTGGGAGCCCAGGGTAGCTCTATGAGGCCTGACTGAGAGCAGTCCAAGTCCGTGATGCTGACAAAGAGGTGCTTACTGGGCCCCCTCTTGCTTTGCTGTGGCCAACTAATGGCTTGTGGCTACATAAACACTTGGTATGTCAGTCTTCTCTCCTGCTTTCTGCAAAGAAAATCCAAACCATCTGTGCTTTTTTGGTGCTTTTACTATGCCTGTCCTAAAGATAGCAGAACTGCTTTTGTTTTAAGATTAAAGCAGATGTACAGGCGGCCACACTGATGTCTTTTGTGAGGGAACACAGTTCAGCTGCTTGGAAAACACGGGAGGGAGTTCAGCTGCATCATGCCAGAAACAGTCGCCGACGATGATGGGTCTGCAGCTTTGTGACGAGCGAGCTTGTCACTCCAGTTGCTCCCTTGTTCCTAAATTCCCGTGGCTGTGGGGCTGGTCTCATTGTTCGGTGCTGTCAGTGTCCTTGGGACATGTGGTTTAGGTTAGGCACAGTTACATGCCGGGACGCTTGGCTTTGCTGCAGGGCACTGCTCGGTGTGGCTCTGGTGCAGCCTTGCGCTGGGTGCTGAGGGTTTTACTTGGAGAAGACTCCCCTCAGCTTGTGTGAGAACTTGTCCCCACTCAGAGTTGAGCCAAACCCACACGGTGTAGCCGCCTTTTGTTTGAACTCACTGCTGGTGATGCATCGCTATTTTCTCAATTAAAAAGTGAAAGGAGCGAGTGGGGAAGTCTCTGGGCCTGTACACAATGAGGCCTTGTGAGGAGACACTGGCTGCCCGGGGAGGGGCTGAGGCGCTGCTCCTGGGTGGGTTTAAACATCTTTTAGATGTGGTGCTTGGGGATGTGGTCATGGCAGAGCAGGGCTTTTGGTTGGACTTGGTGATCTCAAGGGTCTTTTCCAACCTGAATGGTGCTGTCGCTCTGTGTGTGAAAACCCACTTTGAGAAGACTTGAGAGCCATGAGAAGAGGCTGCTGCTCTCCCGTAGCAGGTCCTCCGGGGAAGCCCACAGAGCCTTTGACAGCACAGTGCTGGTTTCGTAGCTGGAAAGCTGATTTGATCTTTCCCCATGGTCAGTTGGGCATCTCCTGAGGTGTGCATCACCTCTGTGTGCTTGAGAAATACAGAGATGAGGGGGGATCCTCTGCATCTCCAGATACTCTTCACTACTCTGTTCACTCTGGTCTGGGTAGTCAGAATTCTATGCCAGACTACTTTCAAGGCTTCATGTCTGAGATAATGTCTGTTTGGAAGATGGGGAGTTTCTGAGTGGGCCACTTTCTATTTATAGTGGAGAGGACGTCAGCTGGCAAGGCAGCTTTTGGAGCTGGCTACTGTTTTCTTTGTCACTTAAGTTGCAAACACGAGCTCTTAGCATCCCTAAGTTAGCGGAGCCAGGCGTTACCGTGGGGGATGGGATCCAGTCTCATTCCTCACACAGCACAGACTGCCGACAGACTGTATATCTGTGGTTAGAACTGCGTACACCGCACCAGAAGGAGCAGTCTGAAAACAGGATGCGGTAACCTCTGTTGGAGCTCGGGAATGGAGAGTATAAGGTGGCAGGTTCTGCAGGTGCACCAGCACACAGTTGAAGCACCTGAAACATCCCAGTTACTGGCTGAAGTGGGTCCTCTCGCCCCCATCTTTCATGAACTTCTCGGGAGGTGCAGGGGGCAGTGGTGCACAAGTAGTGTGAGGAGAAAGAGCCGCTGTCTGGGCTTCGAGACCTACTGACCAGCCCAAAGTCCACTGGCCTTTTGGAAGAGCTTGCGAGATGATGGAAAGTAGGAAGGATAATAGAAGGAAATAGTAGGAAGGAAAATGGTAGGAAGGAAAAAAAATAGTAGGAGGGAAATAGACGTAGGTGCTAACCTAGTAGCGCATCAACTCCTATAATTCAGCTGCGAGCACTCCTGGCTTTGTTGAATGTGTTTTGTTTGAAGCTCATTTAGTTTCCAGTCTGGCAGAAACTGCACCCTTAACGCCAGCTTTTGTCTGTGCCCTCCTCAGGGCAGCATGTGCTTTCTGGACACCAGAGCTCTGTTTGTGTCTCGCAAAGGCACCCCCCGGATGCTGATGTCGTCCTTTCATTCTGCAGCCTCCAGCATGCGCATCCCTATCGTGAGGAACTGCTCCCTGCAGTACCAGCTCTGTGCCGTGCGTGTGTAAATATTTACATCTGCTTCCCTCCCACTTGGTGAAGCCAGTACAAAGTGCTGTGTTTGAGAGAAAAACACTTTGTTTAGCCCTGGCTTGTGGTGCGTGGGGGTGTCGTGTTTATTTAACAAAGCGCTAAGCAAGGCGCAGCCGGCGTTTTGCAGGGAAGTCCTGCTCTCGTCCAGGTTTGCAGCGGCACCAACAGACCTGTGACGAGGTGACGGACTTCTTCAAGGTCAGGCGGTGAACTGGTGGTTGAGAAGGTCAGGTCCTGCTGACTCCAGCCCTTTGTTTAAGAGTTTGAGTTCACGGCATTGTCTTTCTGAATTGCCGCGGCAAATAAAGCCGACTTAGCCCCAGCACCAAGGTTCATTTCAATAAAAAATGTTGTGGGGGCTGCTGCGCCTCTGTAAAATGAGGTTGATGAGCACTGACAAGCTCAGACTTGGCCTGGCAGCAGGGAGGAATTCTGCAAATTGTAGTGGTGATTCATACACACTCTCTGAAAATATTTGGGTGCTTCAGACTGAGTATTTAAGAGAAGTAAATGTGAGCGTCGGCTCTGCCGCTTTGCGGTCAGCGCAGAGCAGCGACACGCGCAGGTGGTCATCCACGTGCTGCGCCATCTTACTGAGCTGTGCATCCAGGCAAATGGCAGGAGAGAGGGAGTCGTGTTGCAAACTCATGACGGGTTTGGACTGCCGTCTCCCTGGCCTGCAGCCAGGCAGGGTGAGCTGTAGTAGCTCAGACAGCTGGAGCTCCTGCATCCAGCCCTGGCGTCAGCTGTGCTCGTAAGGAGTGAGGGTTCTGCCTTGGTGTTTTCCTTTAAGGGCACATGCTGTATAACAGACGTCACGGCAGAGGGGCTGGTTTTGCAGGAGAGGGGTTCTGTAGCTCTGCATGGAACACCAGGCTTTTCAAGCTTGAGACTTCAACTTTTTCCAGTGTTCAGATGAGCGACAAGTTCTGGCTGCTGCATTCAGCAGGACCCGTGGTGACTGAGGCAGAAATGAGGTTGTGAATACTACCCGCTGCTTTCGAGTTGCAAAATGTAAGAAGTAGTCCTTGTTTCTCTTAGAGGAAAATAAACCAGCACTCTACCGGTTGGATGACCTTGGGGGTCTCTTCCAGCCTCAGTGACTCTGTGATACTCGTTTCACCTTTTTCATGCTAACTGAATTCTGGCCTTGGTTTGAATTCCTCCTCTCACTTGTTTCTGTGTGCTTTTTCACTCCTTCAGATGGCAGGCAAAAAGCAAAGCTCTGGTTGTATGGGTTTAGAGTAAGCTAACAGATCTTATCAGCTGTTAGAGATGTGTATTGCTAAGCTCAGCTGAAACCCTGGTGTGTGGTAGGAAATCAAGCTAATACTTGCTTCATTCATTAAAAGGAGCAAGCAGAGCAAGAGGCCAGGATAATGAGACGAGTATAAAAGCAGCAGTGAATTTTAATATTAGACCTAGTTGAGAGCTCATTATTGAACAACAGGTTTGTGAAGAATCTTGGAAGAAAAGCCAGCTCCTACTGGTGGAGCACACATGGAATTTGAACCTTCTGTTAGAAGATCTTGAGCCCGTTAGAAGTGTTGTGAAGGACTTGGTAGTGGTGAGCGTCAGGGTTTTGGTCTCAGCTCACAGAAAACCCAAGAGTAGGAATCCAGTCCAGTAGTAGCCAGCCACAAGCACCCTCATTTGAGGGATGAGTTAAAGAACACTGCTGGGCACCCGGTGCATGTCCGGAGGAAGCTGTGAGCCAGGTGCTGGCCGGGAGCTGCAGTCATACAAATGCTGATGTGTGTGTTGAGTTTAGATTTTACACTCCCTCCTCAGCCTCTTTCTTTCCCAGCACTTCCGTCTTTCACTCTCTGGGCAGTCTGGCCTGTGCAAAGGCAAAATGAAAATACCTGTGTGGGCCCTGGTTCCACTGTAACTGCAGCTGCTGCAGCAGAGCGGTTTAGCTGCATTGCTGCCATTCTGTCAGCAGGACTCTGTCCCAGTGAAGCCTCTGCGTTTTGCACAGGCAAAGCCTTTCTCAGTTCCTTTGCCAGCTGGGTAGAAAAGTCTCATTGGGTCCAAAGACCCCCAACCTGCCAGCGTGATTGAGTCTCAGATTCCTGTGGAAAAGGGTTCAGTGATGCCAGTAATAGCTGAAAGAGTCGCCGTTGGCAGGGTTTGACTTCAGTTGCTGGCTCTGCGGGCGTTTGGACTGCTGAAGCTCGGAGCTCCAAGAGAATAGTGTTGAGTTTCATTACCTCGGTGCATGTTTGAATTGAACTGAGCTGTGCCCCCTGGGGCTGAGGGGACAGACCACTGCCCCTGAAACAAGGGACCGCAGTGAGAAAATGTCCTCCAAAAATGCCACCCGTGTAATTGTTCTGAGGTGGAGAGCCTCTGCTGGGTAAACCTTCCCAGTTCATGATTCACAGGATTGCATCAGCAGCATCCAGGGCAGACCTGCCTGAACGAGAAAAGCCTCTGATGTTGAGAGTGAATTTCTTTGCAGACCAGCGCTTACCCATGTTTCTTTGGAGACCAGCAACCCCCGTGTCTGAGGGCTGGAGTTCCCTCGCTCTGCACTGCAGCGGGCAGAGGGGAACCAGAGGAGTGATTGTCCCACTCTACCTGGCCTGATCTGATTGAAAGGTTGTAGAGAGGTGGCGGTTGGTCTGTTCAGCCAAGGGACAAGAGACAGGACAAGAAGAAAGGGCCTCAAGTTGTGCTGAGGGAGCTTCAGATCGGATGTTAGGAACAATGTCTTTACTGACAGTGGTACCTGGCATCAGAATGGGTTGCCCAGGGCACTGGTGGAGTCTCCCTCTCCGGAGGTGCTCAAGAGTCGCTTAGGCATAGTGTGCTTAGGGATGGTTTAGTCAAGGACTAAAAAGCTGCTCCTTTGACAGTTAAATACGTTGCACCCACACGTGTCACAGTGAGAGAAGCCTGCTTTTGGAGCTGGGACTCCTGGGTGTTTCGGTGGCAGAAGTGCTTGTGCTAAAAGTGCTGAGGCTCTTTCTGTAGGAGCACAGCTTTTCTCCTGCTTGCAGTTGACTGTGAAGCAGTCAGGAGTTATGAGTCACCTGGTGGTGAGTCAGCTCGGTACTCTATGACTAACGTGTCTTGTCATCTTGCTGGGTGTTGTTATAGTCTGTTGAGGTGCTAACTGGAACCCAGCTCTGATGTCACTGAGTGCCATTGCCTACTTGTTAGTGGGCAGCATGGCCCTCTGTTGAATCGGCTTTTATACTGTGAACACCTCTGCAATGAGGGCAGGCTGAGAGAGCGGGGGTTGTTCAGCCTGGGGAAAAGAGAGAGAGTTCCTGGGACACTCTCTTGGGCCTTGTAGTACTTAAAGGGAACTTAGATGAGGGCAGGGTTTTTAGCAGGGCCTGTAGTGACAGGTTAAGGGGTGATGCATTTAAACTAAAAGAGGAGAGGTTTAGACTGGATATAAGGAAGAAATGCTTTACACTGAGGGTGGTGAAACACTGGCCCAGGTTGCCCAGAGACCTGGAAGATGCCCCATCCCTGGAAAGATTCATGGTCAGGTCGGACAGGACTGTGAGGAGCCTGATCTAGTTGAAGATGTCCCTGCCCGCTGGAGGGTGGAGACCGAACTAGATGACCTTTAGCGGTCCCTTCCAACCCAGAGTGTTCTGTGGTGCTGTAACTGACACGACGACTGAAGAAGCACGGTCCTTGTGGGGGTAGGAGAGGTGCCACAAACCGCTTTTTGCTTTTTCACGGGGATCAGTTGCAAGTGGGCTTCTGCAGCGTGCGCTGCCGTGCTGTCTGGTGTGCGCACACGTTCCAGCGTAGGTACAGGCTAGCTAAGCCAAATCAAATCGTGTAAAGGATTTAATGAGCAGGCTGCTGTATTTGTGCCCAGCTTGCTCTTTGCTGCTTGCAAGGCAGGAGGTGCTTTGCTCTAATGCAAACCAGAAGTTTCTGTGCTGGCTTTAGGGAACAGTCCAGCTTCTGCAGCCGTGTGCGACTTCTTTTCATAGTCGGCATACAGTGCCTGTTCTCGCGCGTGCCACAGCGATAGCACTGCCTTAGAGTAAGACCTGTGCCCGGACTTGGGAAGGTACTGCATCTGTGGGCCGTTGTCTGCCCATGCCTGTTTGTGTCCTGCAGTGGCTGACGGGGGCTGCAGTATCCTGGGCAAGTTTCAGCAGTGCCGCTTGCTCTTCTTTTACTTGAAGGAAGTTACTGCAGCAGCGTGGCCCAAACTGGGCAGCTTCAAACCTTCTTTCCCAGACCAGACACATGAAAGAGCAGCGGTGCTGAGCGCAACTCAAGTGTACCTTCCCTCGCATTTCTGTGCCCTTTCAGAAGAAGACAGAGCAGAGGGTGTTCTCTTTATTGGAAGTGTCAGTCGTCTTGTTTCTTTTCTTCTTACTTTGCCTCTCGCCTTCTTCTTTGCTGGTTTCATGACGATGGCACCTTGCGGGATGTTCAGCTGGCGGTGGTGGCATTACACCACCAGCCAGAGGAGGTCAGCGGAGGTCTGGAAGACAATTGCTTGGGGGGTGTCCACCCCAGAACCGAGCGAGCAGCCGAACAAAGGTAGCTGCAGCAGGAAGAGCTGAAGTTCTCGTGATGAGCGATCTGTGGCACTTTGGCTTCTCAGGCTCGGGGAAGGCTGGCAGAGTGCTGTGGGAACCCTCTGTCTCCAGCTGTGTGCAGGGCCAGGGGATTCCCATTGATGGGAGCCAGCTGGGCTCTTAGGGTGTGGATCTCTTTCACGGTTGTAATAAAAAATGCCTCACAGTTTTGCTTCTACCTCAAGATACGTGCAGCTCTGTGTCGTGCTTGTCCAAACCTGTTTCTGTTCTTCCTTGCAGCAGGCTCTCCTCCTGCTGCAGCTAACAGCGCTGGGGGTGGTGGTGGTGATTTTCGTGGACATTCCGGTAGCGTTTGGGATTAACTCTATGAAAAACTCACGCAGAGCAGGCAGCGACAGGAGGGCTGTGGGCTTTGCTTTCTGAATCACAGCTTTGCTTTCTGGTGCACTGTGGGCTACCCAGATGCTGTATTTGGCTCACTGATATCACAGCCATCACGATATTGTTGTGACATCCAGCCGGGGTTGGGCTTCCAGGACGCAGAAAGCCTTTAAATATCGTTTTTTCAGAAATCTTGCTGAAATGACGGAGATTGCAATAATTCCTGTATGGTGGTGCCTCCCACCCTCCTCCCATTCCATTTGGACCGTTGGCATCACACCAGACCCCGTCATCCCCTTGTGAAAAACACCGTGACAGGTCCGGTTGTGTCTTCTGTGAGACGTGGGGTTGTGTGGGTTTCGATGCCCTGTGGCTGATGTTTAACTCAGCACTTGGCTGAGCTCACTCGACTCCACCCTTGTGCGATCTCTTGATGGCTTTTAATGACCGTATCGAAGCCAGGAGTTGTCAGTTGGCACCAGGTCACAAAGGCCCCAGTGAAGAGCAGGCGTGTGTGTGCCTGTGCTTGGAGAATCGTTTTGATTTCTGAACAGACATGAAACAGGACTCGGGGTCATTCCCTCAGAGCCCTGAAGCCACACCAGCATGGTTTGGTTTTAGTTCCTGCGTGTCACCCCGTTTGCTGTGCTCACTCAACGTGCTGGACCTCAGCCGTTTCTTCACCCTTTCCCATTTGACCAGAGACAGACATCTGACTGAGCCACGCAGGGTTAGTTTCTTCAGTCACATCTGCTTTCTTAGTGAGCAGGGTGGGCTCCCCATTGCAGCAGGATCGGGTGTCCGGTAGTTCTGTTTGAAGCCTGCTGCAGCTTTGCCCAGGGTTACCAGGGGAACTCAGTAGCATCGGTCCCTCGGGTTTTGATGCTGCTGCCTTGTGCGAGTCCCTCTGTTGGGTTCATCATGGCACTCGTGAGCTGTACTGGGGACAGCAGAGCAGTGGTGTTCTCTGTTGGCACAGAGATGCTCGTTACTGTTGTTTGGCTGAGTTTGCTGCTTTGTCCTCTGTTTCTTGAACTTTCTCTTGTTGTTGTTCTTTGTGCTGCTCCTTCCTACCTCAGCCTCTAATTTTCACTTCCATAATAACTTTGGATAGTCCTCGCTTTGCGTGCCGCCTCTCTCAGGTTTGATCTGTGGTTTTCCATGTATTCAGTGTGTTTCTTATCCCAGAACATTTATATCTTGAGAGGAAAGAGGGTTTTGCTGAACTCTCATTTCGGGTTGTTTGAAATCTCACTCCCTGTTTCCTGTGGGTTCCTGACCTTCCAGGGTGCTGGCAGGGTCCTCTGGGTGGATGCTCCTGCTGTCTGGACCCTGAATCACCTACAAGTGGCTGCCTTCTCCACCCTGGCCAGTACCACCCTGCCCTGGACAAGTGCTGGTGGATTGTGTCGTCTGCGTGACTGTTCAGCACAGCCTAAGGCTCAGACCTTTATGCTGCAGTTCAGGGTTGTGCTTTGGATGCTCTGGTTCTGCAGGAGCTCTCTGGTGGTTTGCCTGTGTACCCTGTCTATGCTACCTTCTGGCACCTGCTAGAATGTATTTCCTGGGTCTGCATTCTCCTCCAGCCTTCCCTCTTGTCCCCGCATCTCTGTGAGTGACAGCTGCAGTGGTTCAACGGCCTGTGCCAAGCATTGGTGTCCTGGGATGTGACGTTAATCACAGCATCACAGGATGTCTTTGGTTGGAAGAAACCTTCGCCCAACCATCAGCTGCCTCCAGGCCGTTCTCCTCTGCCAGCTGGCGGGATGTCAGAGTGCAGAGCTCAGACCTTTGGCCCAGTCTGTGTTCATTTTGGGGGAATGGCTGTTGTTTGGTTTCTTGTTCTCCTCATGAAGTCTGACAGGAGTCCCAAGTGAGACAGGGACAAGGGTTAAGTTTATCCTTAAGAAGGACCCCGTAGTCCTCAGCGTGGTGTCAGCGTGTGCCAGTTTCACATGACCCCCTTGGGGGCTTCCGATACCGTCCGAGAAGCTTGGGACGGTGCCGTGGCTGTCGGGGTGTTACAACTGACAGGCGGGAGAGGGAATGGGGCAGAAGCTCCCTCTCAGGGAGGTGGTTTCTGACTGTGTTCTGATTACTGCCTTTTTGTTTCCCCTCTTGCAGGTGTTCACTTACAAACAGAGCACAATCACACGCCAAAAAGTAACCCCTATGCACCAAACAAGCACAGAGGGCGTGGAAGACATGGCAGCACTCATCGATCTCCACGAGGGCTCCATTATGCACAACTTATTCCAGCGCTATCAACAAGATAAAATCTATGTGAGTTTCTTCTAAAGCTAAGAAAAACATCCAGAGTGTTTTGCTGTTGTGTGCTGCCTTCCCTCCTGGTGTTCTCCAGCTCTTTGTGCACCTGCCCAGAGCTGAAGAGTGTCTGTCTCATCTCATGACTTCTCACCAAGAGTGATGGAAGGAGGAGGTAGCTCAGGGCTGGCCAGGCAATGCCTTGACAGCCTGCTGTGCTGTGTTCCTGCTTCCAGTGACAGGGTTGTGTAAAGTGCTCTGCTAATGCTCTCTTCTTTTGTCCTCTCTTCTCCTCTCTTCTCCTGACTGCTCCAGCAGTATGCGCTAGGTATGTCCCCAGAGGGGATGTGGTGGCATTTGGCCTGTGATTGCCATTTGTGATCCTGTCAGGCCAAGATCCAGATCTGGTCAGCTTGCCCTTTTCTCCTGTAGGAGAAGGGGGAATGCCTTGTGTTTGTCAGGCTGAGACCCCTGGCCATTAAGTGCAGGGAGTCGGAGTTTGGGATGTGTGAGAGTAGGCAACTGTTCATGGCTTTGGAAAGCTGGGCTGAGCCGACACACGGTCCTTCCCCTCAGCGCTGTAGTAAGGGTTGCTGCGATTGCATTTACCTGCTCCTTCAAGGGTTTTGATAATTGAACTGGTGAGAAGGAGTCCTTCCTGAACTGAAACTGCACGAACTGAAGGAAGGTGCAAGGAGAGGCTGCACTGAGCGCAAGGGAGCTCGCCCCAGCGGCTCCAGCGGTTTGGTGGTTTGGAGTTTTTCTCAGGGTTTTGTAGTTAATAATGGCAGGACGTGCGTGGGTTTGGGCATCACTTGTGTGGCCCCTCGCTGTGGCCGTGCACCTGCCTGATTCCAAGCTTCATCTGCTACATTTGGCTGCTTCGTTTCAGACGTCGGCTTGCCTGAACGTAAAAGTAAACCGTCCTTGTACTTAAAGACGCCTTTACGCTGAAAACAGATCAGGGCCCTTGCACGTGACCTTCAGTGTGGCTGGTGCAGGGCTCCCAAGTGTTGGGGTCGTTCTCGTTACAGTCGTTACGTCTGGGGTACTTTTTTCTCAGAACAAACCCACCGTTCGGCTCTTCAGAAAAATCCACAAACCAAGAGTGTGAGAACAGCCCTGCCCGGGGGGGGATGCGTGGCTTCTTGACAGGAGTTCAGTTTTCCAGCGGTGGTGTTAGATTAGAATAGAGTCCTCCGTGTGAGTCGCAGTAAGAACCTCCAATGTTTCTGAGCTGTCCTGTGTCTCCATGGAGGACACTTCCCCCTTCAGACCACGTGTGTAAGGCGGGCTGGTCTCGTGGACAGGCAGAGAATAGCCTTGTTCTGTAGAGACGTGTGCCAGCTGATTTCCTAGCTTGTCAGGGCGAGTTCAGGGTACTGGGGTGGTTGGAGCTCAGTGCGGTCGGTGCACGTTTCCAGACAAACAGGTTTGTGTGCTGGTACTGATGACAGGTCTTCAGCTGCTGCCAAATACTCCTTGTCCCTTCGGTGTCTCTGATTTCACTGCCCACTCTGCTGAGCCCCCTCCCCTGAAAAGTGATTGAAACTGTGGTCAGAAATGCACGCAAAAGCCCCCCTGTTTACCTGTGTCTGTGACCAGCACCTCCTTTCCTCCCCACTCGTGCTGTGCTAGTTGTAGCGCTGGAGCAGCATTGGGTCCAGAAACCCTGACAAAAGCTTTATGGAAGTGATGGGGTTTTGAGCTGTGTGCTGGGAGGAGGCGTCACTGCGGAGCAAACCCTGCGTTTTGAAGCCAGAATCTCTTAACTGTTGGGCAGTCCAGCAATGTCAGACATGGGAATAGCTTTCCCAGGGCAGGGGGGTCACAGCTCTAGACAGTTGGAAGGCTCAGCCAGACAGGTGCTGGGACAGCTCACTGGAACTGTGTTTTTGAATTAACGCATTGGACTTGGGGTCCCTTCCAGCCCCGTCTGCTGGGACACTGGTTTCTCTCAGGCTTTATGCTGAAAAAAAGAAGCCCTGGAAGGGGTGTGGTTTGCCCTTGCTGGAAGCACCTGAAGGAATTGGGTTCCTGGTTATTCTGCTTGTGACCAGACTTTGTTGTTTGTGGAGCTTTTCAGTCAATCTTTCAGGTGCTTGAGTTCAGAGTGATCTCCCTTCACTTGACAGCATTTGTTTCACGTAGCCTTGCTCGTGTTCGTAAGCTCTTTGCTCCTTCCTCACTGGCGCTGTGCAGACAGCTGCTGTGGGTGCCAGGGTTTCTTTGCTGCTGCTGCCAGCGACTGCAGCTCGAAAAGGTTAGCAGAGGGGTTTCTGTACTTGGTGCTGTTTCAGGCAGGGGGAGGAGTGCTGACTTAGCACACTGGCTGTGTCCGTGGTGTGAGTGGTGCCTGGCTCTGTGCTCGAGGAGTCGTGGCTCTGAGCTCCGCCAGTGGCGTTAGCAAGGAGGTGAGGGACCGAAGCTGTGACTGTGTGCGGCACGCTTTGCACCAGTTTGCACCAGAGCCAACTCTCTGACACCTTCTGGTACTGTTTTGTTGCAGTTGCCCCGTAGTGGCTGCACAGTAGCTGTAGGGGATCAGCATGAAAGCTCTGGAGGGACTTTTTATTAGGGCATGTAGGACAAGGGGTAATGGAGGGTAGATTGGGATTAGATAGCGGGAAGACAGCCTTTCCTGTGGGGGTGCTGAGGCACTGGGACAGGCTGCCTGGAGAAGCTGTGGATGCCCCCAGACTGGAAGTGTTGAAGGCCAGGTTGGATGGGACTCTGGGCAGCCTGATATATTGGGACCCTGAATGGCAGGGAGTTGAACTAGGTGATCCTTAAGATCCGTCTCAACCCACATCGGTCTGTGATTCTACTGCAAGGGTGCCTGCTCTCCACTTGTCCTGTGAGGAGTGGGGGATGTACCAGCTTTTAGCTGTTCTGGCATTTCTTCGCAGCAGCAAAGGCAGGATGGCAGTGACCATACGGTGCAGGGTTTTCATTGCTCCTTCCTGCTCTGTTTTACTCTATCGGAACACCTTGATGCAGGAGCTGCAGCTTCCAGCAGCAGTGCAAGAAGTTTGTGAGGGTTCATGCCTGTCTGTGAACACTCAGAGCAGCTGCCAGGCTGCTGTGTGGCAACATATGGGAAGATAAACACCAGCGCTGAAAGCAGAAGGTGCCCGCATTTGAAACTGGGCCCTCTGAGAGGGGGAACGAGGGGTTGTGTCCCCTCTGAAGCAAGGCCAGCATGGGGCTCACGATGTGCACAGAGGAAGTGCCCTGGCAGCCTTCTTGTTGTTCAAAGGGAGCTGTTGCTGCTGCTGTTGATCCTGGTTTGCTCTAAGTACACACTGCAGAGGAGCCTGGCGTCGCCTGGCACAGGACACCATACCCCACACCCCGTGGACTGTGCTGCAGCGCACACAGATTGTGGTGATGGAGCTAGCAGGGGAGTGAGCCACGGTTGTCTCATCTCTGTGGCCAATGGTTAGTCACTGCTGCAGGCCAGATGATCAGAAAGCTATGCTGGCTGGGGTGAGAGGCAGGTTGGAAGTAGCTTGTGTACATTGTGCAGGTCAGTGTGGAGGTTTCCAGCATCAGATCTGCCCTTGTTTGCCTGAGTTCAAGTGGCAGAGGAGTCTCAGAGCACATCAGGTGAGGTTGTTCTTTTTGGGTTAAGGTCTGCAGTGCCAGGCGGGCACGTTCCCTCTGCAGTGCCGCTGGTGTGACGCCTGCCCGTCTTGTTTAGCTGAAGATAATATACCCGTGCCCACAGAGTCGTGCTAAGGGAGGGCCTTTAGCTGCTCCCGTCTGATGGGGCAGTAGTCTCCAAGCTGTCCAGCCGCTGGGTGTGGTGGCCAGGAAGGGGGTGAAGGAGAATATAACCTATTTTTGCTCGCTTTCAGGTTGGGCCCGCAGCCTGCCCATCGATAATTACAGCCTGCTGTTAGGTCTGTGTGCACGACATGAAAACAGCTGTGCCAGCCACGTAGGCATGAGGGCTGTTCCAGCCACAGCCACATCGGAGGGAGGATGATGGTAGTCGGTTTTCATGGCTGCCTGCCTTTCTCTCTTCAGCCAAAGCAACAAACACGGGATCATTTGAATGAGAAAGCGACCTTTCTCCTGCCACTTTTCAGAGAGGTTAAACCGGAGCAGTTGTCCCATCCTGGACAAGGTTCCTTGCAGAGCTCTTAGCCTCCTCGTTCCACCGCATGCTCAGTGACTTGTTCTTAAGGTGCCTTCTAAGTGTATTCATGGGTGGAAACCGGTCCTGTGCGCTCGGCAGCACGTGCAGTTGCAGTTGGCCAGACTGGCAGTAATTAGATCACTTCTCGGAGTCGCGAGGGATCCCTGAGGCCACTCGATGATGTTTGTGCAGTATGAATCGATAGCCACTGTCGGGTTTTGTTCACGCTCTGTGTGCAGACGCAGACACTTCAGGATCTGGGTCAGTTGCTCTCTGTGATTGTTGGTCTAGGTTTGTGCATGCTCTTTTTTTCCTGAGGACAGTGCAGTTCATTCAGACCCAGCGCAGCTGCCGTGTACCGTGGTCAGCGGGGAGTAGTTGCTGCCTGTTACAGTGAGAAAACGGCAAGACGCATTAAGGTCACAGTTAATTGAAGTCGTGGTTAGTTAGATCAGACGGCATAATTCGCACGCTTCCAGAGCAAATGTTCAGACGTTCTCTCCATAGGTGGAAGCTGTAGGTGGAGGCAGGTAGACAAAGGATGTCCAGCAGAAGAAACAGCCCTCAAGTGTCTGCTTATAGAGACCAGTACTGTAGTGACTGATATCTGAAACGGGAAGACTTGGAAACTGAAGCTCAAAAGAGTATGTACGGAGGGCCCACACACCATCCCGGCCGGCTCTTCGGCAGCCCTGGTCTTCAGCCTGTCGTGCTCGCTGGGATAAATAAGTACAGGCCGTTGACTGTCAAAAGCCACGTGGCAGAACACACCAATTAGTCTGCTGCTTAGCGCCATACCAGCTATGTAAATATTGTCAGGTACGTGTACACCAAGTCCCCGGTTAGCACACTGGCTCCTAGAGCTCCATTTATCGTGGTCTGGTCTACAGCCCAGCTGTGGTTTCTCTCCGCAGGCATCCAGTTCTCTAGAGCAGAGTAGCAGGTTGGCAGGAGGAGAGGAGACTGCTCTTTCTTTAACTGCTCTGGTTTTGCTTTAACAGTAAAGAATTCTTAGAAGTGTGCTGATGACTCACAGTGTTTCTCTTGCCCTCCTGTGCTGCTGAGGAGATGGGTAAGACTCTCTCCACCAGCTCCTGCAGTGCAGGTGCAGAGAGCAGAGAACGCCATTGCTAGCAGTGGGTGGCAGTGCCTGTGCCCAGCGCCTCTCCTCTGTAATTAGCACGTTGTGCTCACACACACCAGAGCGTGTTTGCAACGTGCAGTTCAGAGCGAGGTCCTGTCTCAACATTAATTACAGCTTCCATTTCACATCTGTTACTAGAGAGCAGCAGAAGAGGATCTGTACAGGCGCAGCAGGCGTTTCAGTGGAGAGGTAGTGGCGTTTGTGTCCGGCGGTTGCTGTTTGTGAGCGTGGTCAGTTACAGAGATCGGCGATTGTCCCCAGCGCCCGGGGGACATTATTTTTCATCTGTGTTTTGTTTTGTTTTGTTTAAGTGTGTTAGAGGAGGGGCAGAGCTGTAATGATAGAAGTAAACAAATGCCAGCAGTGGGTTAACCGCCCTTGCCTCTGAGGTCCTCCACACTGCAGAACTTGTGGGGCTGCTGATAACAGCAGCAGTAAAGAATATCCACCTTAACTTTGTCCTTGCGACTGGAAACCCTGGGGATTTGGAAGGGACATATGTTCAGATCTTGGCACACATTTTGTCCTGAGATGGTGTGGGTAACCAGGGAGCTGCTCAAGAAGGTCCGTGTGACTGAGTCTGTTGTCAGGTGTGCAGCAGCTGCACAGAACCTTGGCAGTGTGTGCCCTGGTTGCGTGTGTGCAGTGTCCACAGACCCTTGGCAGTGTGTGCCCTGGTTGCGTGTGTGCAGTGTCCACAGACCCTTGGCGGTGTGTGCCCTGGTTGCGTGTGTGCAGTGCCCTCACAGACCCTTGGCAGTGTGTGCCCTGGTTGCNCCACAGACCCTTGGCGGTGTGTGCCCTGGTTGCGTGTGTGCAGTGCCCTCACAGACCCTTGGCAGTGTGTGCCCTGGTTGCGTGTGTGCAGTGCCCTCACAGACATCTGCAATACTATTTGCAGCACATCAGGTACCTGTTGGCAACCAGCTGTGTGTAAACGCTGGAGTTAGGGCTTTCGCATCTCCTCTGTCACCAGTGGGCTGTTTCAGTGAGACAGACGAGGATGAGGAGGTGGTCAGAATTGTATTAGAACCACAAAACAGGTGGCCCTTTCTGCCTGTGCCGTGCCAGGGTTGTTAATCTCACTGATTTGGTTTGTAGAAGAAACCGTTTGTGGAGGGTCGGCAGGGTCAACTCCTGTACTCTTCCTGGGGTTGGGTGCTACCTAAGACCTGCTTAGGGACAGCTTCGTGTCCGAAGCTGCAAAGTAGAGTTCTGTCCCTTGGTGCAAGTTCAGTCACTGGTGGTGGTTTCTCTGTGGTTCACGTGGGTTTCTCTGTGTCCCTGCTAGCCGTGAACTCCGCACAGACCAACGTGCAGAATGGAGAGGAGACTCTTCAGTTCTTAATGTAAGTGCCGCCAGCAGAACCACCAGTGCCATCCCAGCAGAGCTTTTGTAGATGGTGCTGGACACTGCACATGCCTTCGCCTTGCTCGCAGGTGGCCTGTGACTCCTTTCTGTAAGGTCTGTTGCTCCCAGCCCCTCGAAGGCGTTGAGAGGAGGGCAGGAATTCGGACCTGGAAACTTAAGCTCCTTGTCTGTCACCAGCACGTGTTTTCTTGCCGTGTGTTAGGCTTTGGGTGCAAAGGGAGGTGCACAGGTTTGACTGCTTGTGCTGCCTGCCCTGTTGCCTCAGCCAGCTGCTCCAGCAGTTTAATGAGAGAGGCAATGGTCAGCCCCTGTGAAGGAGAAAGAATTAAACTGCTTTTACTGTCTGCCTGTGTAAGTGGAGAATTGATTTGCAGTCAGGCTGTTCCTTTTATTTGCACTGCATTTGTTTCTCACCAGCTAGTTCCCTTTGATGTCTGTCAGCCTCTCCCCTGAAAAGGAAACGAAGTCCCAGAGTTCCGTTTGTCGATACCTCTGGTCGCCAGCGTCATTTGTCATCTCAGTGCTGATTTGTAGGCCCACGGCTGTTTGGCAGCAGTTGGGTGTCATCCAGCAAGCCACCTGGCACAGACCTGCAGTTCCGTTGTTCTGGTGTTGGGGTTCTGGTTCCCTGTCCGTTAAAGTTCCCTGCTCTCGTCTCAAAAAAGCCCTTTCTGTAGAAGAGACCTCACTCAGGAAGTCCGGAGAAGCTGGATATGGGAATGTAAAGTACTCCTAGGCAGAATGAACTAGATTTATATTAAACTACTGCTTCAGTGTCCTAGAGGCACTGCTTTGCTCTGCCATCAGCCACCAGCGTCTTCGTTTTCACTCACACGCAGCTTCTCTGAACAGCCCCTTCATCTTCCCTAGATGGATCCACAGGGCGGAAGAAAACCGGTTTGTCTTTTCCTTGCCGGAGGGTAAATCAGACCTTCAGACAGCTCTGAAAGACTCATTTGGGCATTGTGCAGTCATGAAGCAGGATGAAGAACCTAGTGTGCGGCCACAGGCCATTCAAAGTGCTGAGCAGCCATAGTTCTCTGGGGGCCTTTTCTGATTTCAGCTAGAGACAGCCTGGTTGGAGTTCAGCTGTGCCCATGTGCTCACAGACTGGCACAGCCTGATGTGCAACCCCGCTTGCACATGCTGTGGTGCAGCCCACGAACGTGAGAATCATCCTTCTGACTGATGGTGGGGGTTTTGGTCAGGGGCTCAGCTCCTCTGCCCACTTGGCCATGGTGGAGAGAGTTACTCTTCCATAACTGCTTATATAAAAAGCAGCCTGGGCACACAAGATTATCATTTGCTCTCCAGCAGATGGGACTGCTGTGTGGCACAGACTGAGTTGTACTAGTCAGCAAAAACTGCAGTGAAAGCAGAGCGACTCAGTCCTTTCACGCGGGAGAAAACCTGCTCGGGACCTGCACAGCTCGTGAACAGGGACATCAGTATTACTGGCTCTGTTGACACCAGTACTACTGCCTCTTGATCTGATTTTCACCTTCGGCTGTGACCGTGCTCTTTCATCAGGTTTTTGTGTTGGTTTCTATCTCCAGCTGGATTTCTTTGTGCAGGTTGTGGGGGGCACTTAAGAGAGTTTCTTTGATTATACGCATCCGTGCGATGCAGTCTGTTCAACAGAGAAAATCAATGGGAAAGTAAGAGGAGATTGAACAATGAGTGTATTTCTTAATCTGCCGAGAGCACTCTCCTTTGTGTGGGCTCTTCACCGTCTCTGAGCGGCGCTCTGTGGGGTTAAGCTGGGAGATCTGGCAGTCTGTGCTCTGATGGCAGCTAAGGTGACCAAACCCTTCAGAAAGAGACAGATCTAGGCAGCTGTGGTTGGCTGCCTGGAAAAGGGTGCTGGGAATGTCCAAGGCTGAAGGGAGCTGTGGGGAGTGGAGGGCTTTGCTTAGTGTGGAAGTTCAGGTAGTTGGCTTGTGAGAACTGCTTTGTTCAGGCAGAGGTAGCTTCGCCTTTGCCCTCGCAGGCATTGGGGAACAGGACAGTGTCACTTAATACTCTCGTACCAAGGGAGCTGAAGGTCCGAGTAGTTGGGTTGAAGGGTTGACGTAAGAGACAGGGATGCACCTAGTAAGGTTAGAGGCTCTGCAGTTCCCTCTGATCATCTGAAAGCAGGTGGTGTTTTAAAAAAAACAACAGAATTATTCCAGAAAAGCCTGCTTTGGAAGTGCTTGGTCTGTTAAACATGGATCTGATCTGCGCTCAGCACAGGGAGGCGCTGGTCGAAGAGGTTGCAGTAGCTTACTGAAGCAGTGGGCAGTGTGCCACTAGGTTGTGTGAATGTGCTTGAGATGATGTTTTCCAGGACGATGGCAGGGATAACATTTAGTAGGTGGGTTGTTGTAAGCAGCTGCCTGGCAGCACCTCAGAGGGACATTCTCCATCGTGTTCCGGTCCTCTTCTAGAGGTGCTCTCCTGTGGATGGTAACTCGTGCATTTGAAGTGCCCCTTGTATTTACAGACAGCTCGTTTTACAGTGAATTCTACCACTGACCTTGAGAAGAAGGAAGTGTGACTTGGGGGTGATAATACTGTGCACAAGGAACACAGAGTACAAGAAAGGCAGAGCTGGTGTGGATTTGGACGGGTGGAAGCCCACCATGAGTCACCAAGTGCGGTGAGGACTGTAGAAGTCTGAGCATATAAGGATGATTACAGAGTACAGCTTTTCCATCTTAGAAATGGCTTGGCTGGTTGGAGAAGGGAGCTTTGCTTCAGAAGTTGTAGTTTATAATTTACAGGGACAACTGGATTCCATCCCACTGAAATTAGCATACAACTAGCTGAGGGATGGGGTATACTTACCACAGAGAGGATAAATCAAGGTCCTACCAGGAGCAAGGGTATTGATTACCATCCCATTTATGGAATACCCCTTGCCCCGTCAGCTGCCGTCCCTGAAAAACACCCCAGAATACGGCCCAGCCTTCCTCCCCTTTGTGCTGACGTGTGTGTGGTGGTTGTAGTAGTTCAGTTGTCGCTGTCTCAGAAGATTACTTGTGATTACTGTCTGTCCCTTTACCTGAGGGAGGGATGGAGGCTGTGTCTGCTGTGAGGTGAATGCTCTTCTGCTCCAGGTTCTGCATCCTGACCTCTTGCAGTTTGCTGTTGAGAACATGACAGAGGTCGGTGCTGCATGGTGGCCTTTCAGCGTCGGTTGCCTCTGTGAAAGCACTGCTGCTATAATTCAGCAGGGTGGCTGAGGCTGCGACGATTCGAAGGTATGAGAGGCACACAGGTTGTCCTGACGGCGGTACAGATCCTTCCCCACCCATTGTCCAGAAGTGACGAGTTCCGCCTTCCAGTTGGCCAGAGTTGCCCTGCAGTTGGTTTGAAGTTTCCCCCACGCTACGGGAGTGCCGAAGCCTTTTCTCCGTGGGAAAGGACGACCTTTCAAACCATATTCAGTTCTTCGAGTGTAAACCTGTTTCTGGTAGTTTGGGCTGACTTGAAAAAGTGTAGTAGGCATCACGCACGAGTTTGCTGCAGAATTAAAGTGATCTGGCTGCCTCTTCCTCAGAACTCAAACCCTGCGTTGGGCAGGACTCCTCTGATCATCGCAGCTTTTCCCAGAGTATTCCTGTGGGTGTCAGGAATCTTCATGGGCTCTTCATTCCTGTAAAGAACTGATGGGGTTTGAGTGTTTGAAGAAATCTGGGCTGGTTTCACGAGAGGGGTTGAGAGCTGATTGCTACCAGAAGACAGCAGGCAAACCAAAAGCCCTGCGAGGACTGATGAGAAATCTCTTGCTCTCTCAGGGACATCTTTCGGTTTGCTTCTTGCAGTGCCAGCTCCTTGCTGAGAACACAGGGGTTCAGCTGCTAATGTCAGAAGCCCCCTTAGAGGAGCAGCAGACAATCGTATTTTCTCTTTTTCGGCCGGAGGGGGGCCAGGCCTGCCTGTGGTTTGTCTTTCGGGAGGTGTGTGATCACTGAAATTCCAGCAGCCTCTCTGATGGAGAGAGAAGCCCAGCCCGGTACTGTGGCGATCAGAGTGCTGCTCTGGGTTCGGGCTGGGCTACTCAACTTTGATTCAATCTTGAGATTAAACAAATGTAAGAGTGCTCTGAAAACAAGCTGTGCTGCTGTCAGTCTCTTCCACAGTAACTCGGGCGTTGTGGTTCTGCCTGAAGCGTGGAGCTGGCCACAGAACGGTTGACAGGTTTGAGGCGCGCTCTCGGCAGCGTTTCTCTCAAGTACCCTTGCACCGTTTCAGCTGAAGTTCTGCGGCCGTCCCCTCCGCTCACCAGGGCCCTGGCAGCTGTGTGAGACTTTTCCTGCTCTCGTTACAATCAGTAATTACTGAGTGTGCTAATCAGATCAGAAACTGCCAAGAGCCGAGAGGACACCTGCTCGCTCTCTCCTAAGCCAGGGGAGGCACCGCTCTTACGTGAAACTGCCTTTTCTGAGATTTCACCCAGACGGCTGCCTTGAGATGGAGGGAGGGGACAGGAAGCAGTTTGGAGACCCCCTTCTGACTGTTAACTGGTGTAACTTGCCGTCTGACGATGCCTGGTGCAGAAGTTAGGAGAAACCCCGTCAGCCCTGTGTTTCTGTGTGTCTGACACCAGTTCAGCTTGCGCCACAAGTGTGCGTTGTGTGTGCTGAACTGCAAAGCCTGCTCCCCAGGAGGAAAAAGGAGCCGCACTGGGCAGCTGCTGGGAGCCCCCAGGGGGAGGGAAAGCGGAGCCCTGCAAGCAGGGAGGTGCAGAAGTGCTGCATTTGGGTGAAGAGCATGCTGCTCCTCACTTCCCTGGCTTTGTGGCTCTTAGAGCTGCCAGCGTAGAGTCTAGCAGGACTAGGATCTGCTGTTCCTAAACTCCTGCTGCTACAGCCTGTGGTAGGTCCTGCATGGGAAAAGCTGGATGTAGGAACCAATAGCTGCTGCAGATGTTGCCGCTGTTGGGCATCACAGGGGCAGTTTGCGGGCGTGGGGAAGATCTGTCTCACAGTGAGATCTTCTTGATTAGCGGGAATTGTTGTGAATAGCTGTGCTGCCTCAGCTCACGGCAGAGGACAGGTCCAGTCCACTGTGTCTGTGAGACCCTGCTTGGCATAAGGAGATGGTGTTTTGAGGACCTTCTCCTGTCTTGTGTCGCTATAGTCTGGTGGCAGTGTGTGCACACTGGGACCTCACTCTGCAAAGAACCAGGCGCCTGAATCCCGGAATGGGGCCGATTTCAGTAGAGGAATTGGGTTTGCCCCTGTCATTTGTGCTCTTCACCCCGTTTCTCTTGCTGCTGTAATACCCTACCCTACCCTACCCTTTTCCCTGTGACTCCTTACATGAATTGCCCTGTGGGCAGTGGTTTTGGCCAGTGCCTTCTCACAGGGAGATGGAGGAGCATCGTGATGGCAGTACCCAGACATGAGGACTTGTGGATTAAGGGAAAGAAGAAGGGGGCAGGTGGATGCAGAGTGTAAATGCTGTGGAAGACAGAGAGAAGAGAACCGTGGGGACTAAGAGAGTTGTTTGCTGGAGAACAGGCAGCTGCAGGAAAGACACATGGAGCTGTGCTCCTGCAGCACACGAGGTGCTGCTCACCATGCCCAGCCCTTTCGGAGAAGGGTGCTGTGCAGGTGAAGAAACCACCAGTCTTGCTGTCGACTTCACAGCTGGTTTCAGTCAGCAATGAAAGTGTTGGCTGCACTGAAGCATCTGTGTGTACGTGGGGTGGTGGTGGAGGGCTGGAGGCTTCGCAGCCAGGCTCTTCGCAAGTCCACAGCAGGGCTGTTGCAGCCAAGTGTCAGCTGCCAGCGGTGAGCACAGGAGGGATGCTTAGTACCGCAGCGGTGACCCTGCGGACCCGGTTAGTTTCACATGCCCCAGACAGGTACTGGAAATCCTCGAGATTATTGTCTCCTGCATCACTTGATTTGATTTTATTTGGAAATGGAACTGAAGTGGATAGAGGGGACTGGCAGACAGCACTGGGAGCAAACAGACTGCTGCAAACAATCTCGTTACCACAGCCTAATGAGTTAATGGGGTGGGAGTGGGCATGAGCTGCTACCTGGGTGGGTGTAACTGATGTGCTCTGTCATTGCAGTGGGAGAGAAAGGAGCATCTTGTTAGCTGCCATTGGGCATCCACCTGGTAATAAAAGAAGTTGCAGAAACTCAGTGCTTTGGGAGCATCTGCCCATTCACATGCTGTTCTTAGGGTCTGCTACCATGTCATGGTGCTAGTGTCAGGTGCTGTCAGATACTCCCCCTTTAAAGAAAGTAGCAGAGAAGGTCTTGGAACGCTCTACATGGACAAGGTTTTGGAAACTCCTTTTTAGCAGTGTGGGGAATGCATTCAGGTTTGTGCAACTTCAGCAAGTCCCTAAAAGCGTGTGAGGAGCAGCTGTGGACCAGCACATGTAGGGTTTGTATGACCAGGAAGCTCTGTGCAGTAGGTGGGGTGAACATGGAGACAGGATGGGGGTGCATACCACTTTTACCCTTTCATTGCTTTTGTTGAAAGGAAGCTACGAGGGGAGACCTCTGTCCATCTTCAGCCACAGGATTGCTGGGCTTTTGCAGACGTGTGAGTGTTTGTCATTTGGGGAGTGTGGATCTGTCCCACCTCATGCTAATAACAGCTTGGGATGGCGTGTGCTTGCAGACCTACATCGGTTCCATAGTCGCCTCTGTGAACCCTTACAAGAGCATCCCAGGACTGTATGACTGCGCTGCTATGGAGCGATACAGCAAGCACCATATGGGAGAGATTCCCCCGCACATCTTCGCCGTGGCCAATGAGTGCTACCGCTGCCTGTGGAAGCGCCACGAGAACCAGTGCATCCTCATCAGGTAAATGCCTCACCCGCTGGTCCAGGAAAGAATTGTGAAGTGAAGGTGGTATGGCACCTGTCCTCGAGCTCTGGGCAGGGGGTGATGATCAGAAGGAGTCAGTTACATCACTTGAGCATCTCAAACCACAGGAGGCCGTGTGGCAACTGTGGGGCTGTGGCACAGAGAGGGGACTGGCAGGGTGAAAGCAGCACCTTCTGCGACAGGCAGTTCCTACTGGCAGTGAAGGTAACTGTCCAGTTTGCAAGGCTCCCTCAATGACGGGAGGAACCAGCGTAGGTAGATCAGCGCCCAAGCTGGTGCTTAGCTTGGCAAGGTCTAGTTCCAACCTTCTGCAGGCTCTCAGAGTGCAGTCCCTGCCTGCCCTCACTTCTGGGCTGGTTCTGCCAGGCAGCAGCATGAAGGTGCTGTGGGCTGAGTGCGTTTTTCAGCCTTCCTGAGCTGTGCTTCTCGTGTTCCTGAGTCAGTGCCCAGTGCTGTGCAGGTAAAGCTCAGTCCGGGGGATGCTCCATGTAAAAGGAATCTTTGTTGTGTGAAAATAGCTGCCCTGGAGCCTTCATTTCGTGTTTTAAATCCAGACAGTCACTTGGGAACAGCCCCTGCTCACGGCCTTTGGAGGCTGAAATAATTCCTGCTGTCCGTCCGGTGGCCAAGGACGATTCCCTGAGGCCGCCCTGCCCGGGCACAGGTGGTGTTCCTGTCTGCCCGGGAGCCCGCAGGCTGCTGAGAGAGAAGGAGGCAGCCCTTACCGGGACAGAAGCGGGAGTCTCCCGCACTCCCGGCTCCGTGACCCGCGTTCTTGGTGCAGAAAGCCACCCTGTGGAGAAGCTTGGCACAGGCAGTGCCCTCTGCCAGTGTTTGCCGTGCTCATGGACTGAAGCAGCGGTCTCTGCGAGTGCGGTGCCTCGGTGCAACCCCGCACCCGAGGGCCGAGCGGACAGGCTGTTCCCGTGAAAAGACAGACACTCGGGTCTTCCCCCGGGGCTGTGTGGTCGCCGGGTTTCAGAGGCTCTCTTGAGGTCTAGGAAGGGGCCCTGGTCATAGACTTCGCTTGGGACATGGAGAGCGGAGACGCGACAGCCACCCCTGGTGGTGGTTGCACCCCTGTCACCCCCGCATCCTGCAGCAGGCGCCTGCCGGGCTTCCTGGGGTCCTGCCGGCACCGGGGCAGCAGCGGCTCGGCCGGGCTCTGCAGCGCCTGCACTCACGCGAACACTCCGGTCTTGTATTGAGCACAGGAGGTGGTGGAGAAGCACAGCAGACACTCGGGGGCCGTCAGCTCGCGTGGGGTGGGCGAGGCCCCCTCCCGCTCCGAGACGCAATTGCTCTGCCTCCCGCCTGCGGGTGGTGGACCTGGCCCCAGCGTGAGAGAAGGCCCCGCTGCTTCCTTTCGCTCCTGTGGGCTCCAGGTGCCCTCTGCTGGCCCCGCAGGGAGCTCGGCTCCGGCTGAGCCGCTGTCCGCAGACGCTGGGCTCAGACCCTTGCGCGGAGCCTCTGCTCTTCTGCAGGGCTCGGGAGGTGTCCGGGCGGGCTGGGTGAGAGCAGGACCCGCAGCTAGCTGTCATCAGTCGTGCCTCGCCGACCGTCTGAAGAGACCATGCTACCAGCATAACCGCCCAGAGGAGAGGTGGAAAGGGGATGGAGATGACACCGAATCGAATTAGCTGGAGATGCTGACTGTCTGGGCTGTGTAGCACAGGCTTAGCGCAGCTCGTGGCAGCGCTGCATGACAACGCTGTCCTAACCTGAAATGTCACCAGAAGGGCACACTGGAGGGGCCGTGCACAGTTGTTCAGTGGTATTTCCACTCTCCCAGGCTAAAAATCCTTTATCTGGCTGTTGAACTGGAGATTTTATCTTTATCTATGGAAGCTCAGCTTTGTGCTCGTCTAAACCAGCAGCTTTATCTGCATCCATGGAAGCTCAGCTTTGTGTTGATCTAAACCTGTGATCTTATCTGCATCCATGGAAGCTCAGCTTTGTGTTGATCTAAACCAGTGATCTTATCTACATCCATGGAAGCTCAGCTTTGTGTTCATCTAAACAGGCAGTTTTATCTGCATCCATGGAAGCTCAGCTTTGTGCTCATCTAAACCAGTAATCTTATCTGCATCCATGGAAGCTCAGCTTTGTGTTGACCTGAAGGTACCTTGGAGCACAGTTTGTTGAAAACAAAAAAGACAGTGCTCACCACAGTTAAATTTGGTGCTACAACACACATTTAGAACATCCAAACACAGTCTGAGTTTTCAGCAGGGTGCCTCTGCAGGAGCAAGAAGGGACAAGGATTCCCCAAACAGCTTGTCCTGATGTAGGAAGGGACTGTTTCCCCACGAGTAGCTGAGGGTTGCAAGTTGGGACCAAGTTCACACCTCCACCTGGTTGTCAGACCAGGAAGGTGTCTGTAGGGGTTGTCTGTTGCTGCTCTGTTTAAGGTGGTCTAGTCTCTGCATGAGCAAACCCTGCTCTTCTCTCAGATACAGCAGCTGTTCATCCACTTTAAAGCACTTGAAAAGAAGTGTGAAGCAGCCAGAGGAGCAGCAGCAGTCACCCCGAATGACATTCAAGTCAGTTACTCTGTGGGAAATCAGTCTTGACGCCAGTTTGTCCCCTCTGATGCCATCTGAGGACCTGACGTTTCAGTTGTTCAGTGTGAAATTCGATGTGAACCGAAGCTTTGGGTGAGACCCGGACTGGCGATTGGAAGAAGTTTTTATGAGGATGACACCCCAAATTCACATGAGCATCTGATGAACTGCATTTGCTGAAGGGGCCTGTTTTGCCAGCAGACAGTACCAAGAAGAGGTTCAGAGTGTGGTGATGCTGCCTCGCTTGCATGATGTCCTTCAGAACGAGGAGTCTCTCTCGGTGACCCTTTTTCCCACTGTGGCAGTTCCTGGTCCAGTCTGCTGCGACCCCAGCAAGATGCCCTAAGCAGAAGTCATCAAGAAGGAAGTCTAGAGGTCTCGTAAGAGGGAGCCTTGTGGGCTGCTGTCACATTGAATATATTCAGAGTGCTGAACATAGTAACACAGAACAATCCACGCTCTTGTGCGCATGGGGAGGGCAGTTTGGCTGTGCCCTGTGAAAATTCACCCTTTGACTGACCTTGGCAGCTTCTCGTAGGCCTAGGCTTTCTGAGGAGTCGCTTCGCCTGCCATTAGTGTGCAGACTGTGGAGGGAAATAAACAACTTTAAAGCTCAGCATCTCAGTAGTAAAGTGTGCTGTAAAGGGAAAATGCAGGGCTGACTCAATGCACTAAAATTACGCTGAGCAGTGTCGGCCAGCATCAGCTCGTATTGTCCTGCAGAGGGTCCCAGGAACCCAGCCACTCCTTGCTGGATGTTGATTGTAAAACCGACCGGGACACAAGGACTGCTGGTGACTGGCACTGGGTAAATCCATCCCTTGCTCATGTCCTGAGTATTTTACATGAGCCCTTCCCTCCCATGCTGGCTGTCCAGAAGGGCTTTGTGGAGGTGGTTTGGAGGAGAACAAAGGGAGCGTGGATCTGTCTCTGGAGATGGGAAGCTCAAACTGGGGAGGTGGGGGCAGGCCCTCCACGAGGGCTGTGCGACCTCGGGTGAGTTGTTGGTTTCTCCTTGCTGTACAAAAGCTAGGGGACATCAAGTTAAGAATCAGACTGCAGCTTGAGTTGTGAAGCTGTGACTTCAGATTAAAAGTAAGCCGAGTAAACAAACTGAAGGGCTCGCAGCATGCTTTTCCTTACATAACTGAAGGGAAATTGTAGGGGGGAAATGAGTCAGAGGTAACCCTTCCCTTCATAGCTTGTTGGCTGTGATGAGAAGTGGAGCATCTTGCCTCATGGGTGTTGTGACCGTGGCTACACTGTCAGTGCCTTGAGATACTGTCTTAACAAGGGTGCGAAGTCTCAAGACAGCCTGCGTTTTGTTCTGACCCTCGTTTCTAGGAAGCGTAAAGGTCCTGCTGCTGTTTGAGGATAATTTCTAATCGTCTCAACCTTCGTGACTTGCAGTAGTTTAGAGCTGGGAGGGCTGGCCAGGCGGAGGGCTTTTTCCCTGGCAGCTGGAACTGTGCAGACATTTCCTCTTCTTTCAGTGGTGAAAGCGGTGCTGGAAAGACAGAGAGCACGAAGCTGATTCTCAAGTTCTTGTCTGCAATGAGCCAGCATTCGCTGGAGCTGTCCTGCCGAGAGAAGACCTCCTGCGTGGAGCAAGCGATTCTGGAGAGCAGGTATGACACCTCTCAGTGCATGGGTACTTCTCCCAGAAGACATGAGCCTCGCCGTTCAGTTAGAGCTTGCACTGTGGTTAGGGGTGTGGGGGCATTTCCTGAACAACAACCTTGATGTTGGAAGGGGGGCATTTTCAATTCATGGGAATTTTCTGGCTGCTCTAGCGAGTTGGTGCGGCGTGTCTTGCCGGAGGAAGACAGCGCAGGTTTGTGGGACGGACGATGCTTTGATGGTGGCTTGGCTTGCGGTGCTGTTGGGGGCTGAATTCAGTCTAACGACTGAGGGAAATGGGTGATGGGAGGGAGAAGCTCTTGGTTTGGTTTGTGTGGCCTGAGGATGACGTGGGATGGCACAGTGAGGAAGAAGACTGTAAAGTGGTAAGAGCACTCGGAGGAGAGGGGGGCTAAGAACTGCCAAGACAGAGCAGTAAACGCATCAGGTAAACTGGGCACAAAATCAGTGTCCGATGGAAAACCGTGATGGTACTGAACTGTCTGAAACAAAGACGATCTGAGACGGTTCTTCATCCCTGTCTTACCTGCTGTGACTTGCTGTAATTATTTTTTAAACTGCCTCAGGACAAGCACTGTTTTCCCTACATCTGTCTAGCACTGGCGTGAGCTGGGATTTCCTACGCCTGTAGTGCGGGTGCTGCGCATCCTCTGAGCGGGTACACATTAAGCTGCAGAGTAGTTTAGTGCGGTGAGTCTTCCTGTTGCTCAGGGACCTCCATTGTGCCATAGAAAATTGGGATGCCCATGTGAACACATGGAGAAGAGTCCCGCAGACGTAGGCAGTGGCTGAGGAGGGTGTCAGAAGCGAGCTCTCCAGTCTCACCAGCCCCGCGTGGAATGGTTGGCATGCTGCTCACACGTTAACGCTTGTCATCCCTCTGTTTTCACAGCCCAATTATGGAAGCTTTTGGCAATGCAAAGACTGTTTACAACAACAACTCCAGTCGCTTTGGGAAGTTTATTCAGCTGAACATCTGTCAGAAAGGAAACATTCAGGGAGGAAGAATTATAGACTGTATCCTCATGTGGTGATTTCAGCCCCCTCGCCTCCTCTGGAGGGCTGAGAGACAAGTGGCTCGCACCCGTCTGTCCTCTCACCCTGTCCTGAAGCACTCACACATGAATCAGGCCGGTGTTGGTGGGAAAGGGAAGCAGGGAGCCCCAGTGCCGTGTGTTTGTGCACACATGCGCGCGCGTTTGTGGAGGGGGGGGGGGCTATACACTCTGGGAAAACCAGGGTATTGGAGGGCTGCTGCTAGCCTGGGTATGGGCATGTTCCTACGCAGTGAGCTCAAACAGCCCGAGCTCTCAGCTGTTTCCCTAGTTATATCTGAAGAGAACTTCTTACTTTCCTGGAAGAGTGCTTGACAGAGCAGGGAATTTCTGCAGCCAGAGCCTGCGTGGCTCGAGTCCTTGCATTTGCCCTGTGTTGGGCAAATTGGGACTAAGAGCCAGCTGCACCAGAGCAGCAGTGTGGGGATCCCACCTCATCTCTTGAACACAGGCTGCTTCTGCAGTGACCTCATCTCAGAGTTAAAGCTGTTTGCAGGCTTTGGCATAAGGAAACGGGAAAGGAAAGTAGGTGTTTAAAGTCCAGATGAGGACAAGTGCAGTTCGGGTGGGATGGAGGGACAGGGAAGTGTGGGAGCGCGTTCGTGTTAGAACTGCTGCCATCATTACTACTGTATTGCTCCTGCATGTTGCACGGCAAGAATGTGGTGCTCTTCCCGTTGTCTCGCAGGAAGGAAGACTCTTAAGGGCACTAACGACTTTTTGCTTTATTCCTTGACTGAAGTTGTTCTTCCTGGCTACAGATTTATTGGAAAAAGTAAGTTGATGCTTGCTGTGGCTCGGTGAATTTTATTTGAACACGAGTGTGTGCCCAAGAGATCTCTCCTTTGGGATGGTTGCTTAAATGGAAACTGTTTTTTACTTTGACAGAATCGTGTAGTAAGACAGAACCCTGGGGAAAGAAATTATCATATATTCTATGCTCTGCTGGCAGGGATAGAAGAGAGAGAGAAAGGTGAGTGCAAAGCACAAGACACACAGCCGCTGAGGCTTTCTGCTAGCAGCCAGCCATGGTGACAGCAGTGAAGGATTTAGCTGCAGAGACCCACTAACCCAAGCAGAGAAACAGGTTATTTATTCAGCTGGCATCCAGCGAGAGTGAATTGGAGCTCCATTTGATTGAACAGCCTGCTTAGCTGAAGAATGTTACCGAGCTGCCCGTAATGTCTCTCCCAGCTTCTGCTGTGACCATGGGAAGATGACTTGGGGGACAAACATGCCTCCTTCTGTTCAAACAGAGTAGTTTTGCTGGTATTAAAAAACTCCACAGCAGCAAAGGGAAATGATTCTGCTTCCTCTAATGCTGTCTCACGAGGAGTAAATCCAGTGAACAGAAGAGATGACATTTGTGTATGTGCAGGACTGCCTGAAGCTGTCTGGCCGTCTCCTTTGGGCCCCTGTCTGCGCATGCTGAAAAGCAGGGCTGGCCCCATTGTGCAGCTACGCAGCTGAACAAAGCGAAGCCCAGGCCGGTAGAGCCCCATGCCTGGTCTCAATGTAGAACCATCATTTCTGAGCGCATGAATGGTGAGCTGTTTGGCTCTGACAGGAGTCAGCCAGTGCTTGGGACTGGGATTTGTTTGTTTCACTCCTCTTCTCTTCTCTCCTCATTAGATGCTTTTTACTTATCTGTACCAGAGAACTACCACTACTTGAACCAGTCTGGATGTATAGCGGATAAGACAATCAGTGACAAAGATTCTTTCAAGGAAGTCATTGTGAGTAGTTTCCTGGTTCTTTATGCTTTAGAAATGCTGAGAGTTCTGGTGGGTAGGGGTGAAGCAGAGGACCAGAGCAGGGACCAAACCTCTCCTGTACCCACCCACCCATGCAGCTCTCTCTCTGAGGCACTTACAGGGACTTATATTTTCTCCTCTCACGTTGCTGTCATTTGGAGGTCTTTACCTTCCCTCCAGGATTTGCTTTTTTCCTCTGTAATTTCAAACTCTGAAAAAGTGGTGAAATGGTTTTGTTGTGGATTGGGAAATAAAGCAGTTTGGGTAGACAGTGAGGTGTCTGCGTGCCTGTGCCCTCCCCTGCGTTGGTTCCCGTCCTAAAGCTTTGTGCAGGTCGTGTGGTGTCCGCTGTGTTGAGTGCGCAGGGGGAACAAAGCACCTGGGCTCTGCGGCACTGGAAGCTGCAGCTGGGGGACCCGGTTAGATGGAGTCACTTGCACAGCGGTCCGGAGGAAAATGTAAACACAGATTGAAAGGCAGGTCCTGCGGGACTCTCTTCTGGGATGGCTTTCTCTGTGTGACTCGTTAATGCGGGTGTTTCCTACCTGCAGAAGGGTGACCATGCTGTCTGCTGGGGTAATTGCTAATGGCTAACTACATCGGCGGGGTGGTACATGTGAGATTTAGAAATCAGACAGCAGAGGGGGTTTTATGCCTTTCTCCAAACTATTTTAGCATCGTTAATTACAGTAATCATAGTTAGCTACGTTAATCTCTTGGGCACGTGGGTGGGTAGTGGATGCAGCAGTTAATTTTAGTGTAAAACCCCCTCATCTGGCACTGAGGAAGGAGCTGGGGGGAAATCAGTAATTTATCAGTATTCCAATCACATGCTTAAGTTGATCAGTGTGACATTTAATTTGCTGTAATCATCCCAGGGGAGGCAGAGGTGAAGCCAGCGGGGCAGGTGATGTCTGTGTGCTGCCTCCAGCAGGGGCTGAGACAGCCAGGGCGTGCTCCCAGAGCCGGAGGCTCTCTCCATGGCTGAGGCAAGAAATGAGCACATCTGAGATGCAGTTGTGTTCCCTTCCCCGTCCCCTGTTACCTACAAGGCTGCTTGGCAGCACTTGCTGGAAGCACAGAGGGGGGCAGCAGCTACGTACGGATGGGTGGGAGGGTGTCTCGTGAATGACTAGGTAGGGCACCCAAATACTTAGCAGTTTTGGTGAAGGACTTCAAAGCAGGCGGCAGCCTCCTCGCGGCATCAGAAGGAGATTTCTCAATGACGGTGCTACATACCCGTTCCAGAGTGTCCCTGTTGTGGCCTACAGTGTGTTGAGTTTGGGATGAAACCAAAGGGATTCACTCCTGCCTGTCCTCTCTGTCAGGCCTCCCTTGCTCTTCAGAGGCATGGCAGCACAGTCGGTGGGTTGGTCCCTGTCCCCATGTCTGAGTCGGTGTCGGTGCTACTGACGAATCTTACCTGTCCTTCCAGACCGCGATGGAGGTGATGCAGTTCAGCAAGGAGGAGGTGCGAGAAGTGCTGAGGCTGTTGGCTGGCATTTTGCACCTAGGGAACGTTGAGTTCATCACTGCTGGTGGGGCACAGGTGTCCTTTAAAACAGGTGAGAAGGCTCTGCATCCCGATGGAAATGTCTGCTGAGGTTCTGAAAGCTGTCGATGTTGCGAACACATCTGGCCACATCTGGAACAGACTGGTTTTAGCATCCGTGCGTGCTGGGTAAAATGTTTTCGCTTTACTGGAGAAGTCAAAGTGGCCTGTGCTGGATGCTGGGGCTTGCCTGGGGAAGCCCCTGGGCAACGTTTATTCCTTTAGTAGTCGCGGGATTCCATTTGGGTCTGATTGCTTCTTTGAAACGTTGTCGGGTGGATGGCACGGAAGTGCTCGACTGCGTTCCCTAGCTGAGATCTCCACTGAAGGTCTCTTTTGTCAGAGCTCTCAGACTTCAATCACAAGCGTACCCTGGCACATCCAAGGGTTGGGCTGGTGAGTGGTGAATGTGTTTGTTCTCATCTGGCTGTGAAGGGCAGCACTCGGTGCTGCTCTGGAAACCCCGACACAGGAGAACGGCAGGTGAGAGCGTGTGTGTAAGAACAATAATCGTTGGGTTTCCTTACCCTCGTCGTCCCAAAGGAAGTGGAACTGCCTTTCTGTGGAGAGAGTGAACTCCCGTTTGCATCTGGAGCAGTGCTGGTGTAAGCAAGAAGGTGGTTTGAGTCCCTGGCCTGCAGCATTTGGAGGAAAATAAACCTATGTGCCTGGCTTGTGATTTCTGCTGCTCGATTCCTTCAGCTGTGCTTGTTCCTTGTGACTGCCCTGGCACGAGCAGCGAATCCACGTGCTAGAGTTTCTAGTTGTGTTTTGATCTGTAATCCACGTCATTTTAGAAGCAACTTAAATGGTGATCACACTAGCCATCGTGATACAGGACAGCCGCAGTTTGTATTTAAGGATGTTTTTGCTTTTGTCTCTTCCTTTTGACAGCTCTGGGTAGATGTGCTGAACTACTGGGGTTGGACTCCACACAGCTAACTGAAGCACTGACACAGAGGTCAATGATACTCAGGGGAGAAGAAATCCTAACGCCTCTTAGTATACAACAGGTGAAGGCATCTGACTTCTGGTGTGGCTCTAGTTTTGTAGTCTCATAGGCGCAGGCTTCAAGTCCAGGGCAGTAATTGGTCACTCAAGAACAGAAGCCTCCAAAAACTCCGACACAGGGGGCTTGGGGTGGGTATAATAGGACTTGTGGAAATCTCTCTAGATGCCATCCTGTCGTCCCAGGCACAGCTTGTAGCTTGCATTCTTACTCTTACCAAGCCTCACTGCTCCCCGTTTTTCACGTGAATCCCTCCTCCTGTGGGCTGGTACTGTTTGTGTGGGTGTTGGTGTCGGGTGGGGGGTTCTGAAGGCTTTCAGCAGAAACAGCTGTATTTCCAAGAAGGGGGTCAGAAGGAGGTGTGCACAGCTTCATGCTGGCCTCTAGACAGGGGTGCATTCAGCTGTTATTTCCTGCCCTTCCTTTGCTTCCTCCACACCTTACCTTTTAATTCCCTAGTTTTTGAACGTTTTAGCCTTTAAATTTCCCGTTAAAGCCATGTGGGTGTACAGCTGCCAGTACCTTCATTGAGGCTTAAGCTGTGGCCCTCAGGGACTGTTAATGCAGTTGCTGCCAAGGTAAATAGGGATGCAGACCTGTCCGTGCTGCGCGAAGGACACTGAGCAGCCAAGTGTAGCAGGCTCTCTGTTACGGGGACGGTTGGCCCGTTGTTCCATGACTGACCCTTTATTGCTTCCTTACGGCAGGCAATAGACAGCAGAGATTCTATGGCTATGGCACTTTATTCTCAGTGTTTTGCGTGGGTCATTAAGAAAATCAACAGCCGGATCAGGAGCAGGGAGGACTTCAAGTCCATTGGAATTCTGGACATATTCGGATTTGAAAATTTTGAGGTGGGTTTCAGAGGTCTGTTCCGACGGTCTGGAGGCATCGGGACTCTCCGTGGCTTGCTGCTGGCAACGCATAACGCTTGGAGAGTGTGCATGGTGGAAAATTTGCCTCTGCAGGTGAATCGCTTTGAGCAGTTCAATATTAACTACGCCAATGAAAAGCTCCAGGAGTATTTCAACAAGCACATCTTTTCCTTGGAGCAGCTGGAATACAGCAGGTAAGAGAGACAGGTTACTGCATCACAGAATCCTCACGGCTGGAAAGGACCTCCAGGGTCACCAAGGCCAGCCCTCATCCCGCCATCTCCCCAACCCCTAGACCTCAAGGGCTCTAGCTACTCATTTGTTAAAACCCTCCAGGGATGGTGACTCCAGCGCCTCCCTGGCCAGGCTGGTCCAGTGCCCAGCCACTCTCTCAGGAAAGAGCTCCTCCCTAATATCACAGAAAATGAGACTGGGAAGGATACTGAAATGTCAGCGTTCCTGTGAAGTCTGTGTCCCAGCTGCTGTAGTTTCGTTGGAGGATTCGCATTGGGAGCGGTGTGGTTTTGACAGCAGCCTGGTTCTGCTGTAGTTCGCAAGACAAAAGCTTCAGCTTCAGCTGTTCTTGTCCTGAAAATGATTTCTTTCAATAAAAAGGCCCTCTTGTTTTCCTTAGGGAAGGACTAATTTGGGAGGATATCGACTGGACAGACAATGGCGAGTGCTTGGACCTTATTGAAAAGGTAATGCAGGATCTGGTAGCATCCCAGTTTCCAGGTGTTGTTCTGAGATGATGTGTCTGACGGCTGGCCGAGGAACGGGCGAGGAGCACGGCGGATCTCGCACATTTAAATAGCCAGCTTTCCATCGGGTCATTGCCATGCCTGGTGGTGGTACAGATTGCGTTGTAACTCGGTGTGTGTCTGTCCTAGAGGGTGTCAATAGATACAGAAGCACCCTGTCTGCAGGTGAGTGAAGAGGAGAGCGGGCAGAAGGGATGACAGCATCTTGCTCCCAGAAGAGCTGTCTCTGCAGTGGGATGGATGTGTGGCTCCCTGCATTTAGCTGACCACAGACCTGATGTCAGTGGGCGGGGGATCCAGCAGCAAGGAGGTGCCTGCAGCCAGGACAGGGTGGTTTCCTGGAGCTGTTCTGCACAGACAGAAGTGGCTGATGGAGCGGGCACCTGGAGAGCTCTGCATCAGACTGAAGCTTGCTAGGCACATTAATTAACTAGAGGGTAGCTAGCATGCTCTGTTTGCCACCTCTTCTAGGATGAGAAGTAGGGAGCATCAAAGAGAAGCACACAGACACATGCAAAGCAACAACAGGCTGTTTGACACAGTGCCTGGTTCCACTGGGTTTCCTTTGCTGTGCCCGGGCTCTGTGAGGGCTGAAAGTTTGCACTGATTCCACACCTAAGGAGGTAACGTTCTGGGTGTTCACACAGCTCCTCAGGTTTTAGGGACTCCTGGTTGCTGGAGATCTTGGAGGCTGTCGTTAGGGCCAGGGTCACTATGCACCTAAAAGCTGCACACGTCAGGAGAAGTGTCGCTTCTTCAGCAGCTTTGTGTTACTGTGCCTGTGAATCACATGCTGCTGTTTCAGGGGTGCTGCCAGAGAAAGATGATTAGAGTCCTCTGTGGCAGTGTGACTGTCATCACGTACAGGTGGTGCACACAAACTCAAGGACTTTGTGATTTCATGAAACTGGAACAAGATTGGTGTTCAGCTGTGCACTAATGCATCTTCTGCCTGTTCTCGCTGTTCTAGAAGCTGGGTCTGCTGGCACTCATCAATGAAGAGAGCCATTTTCCTCAAGCCACTGACTCCACCCTGCTGGAGAAGCTGAATACCCAGCACGCGGTGGGTGACGGTTTGCTCGTGTTTCCCGTGCACGTTCTGGAGGGTCTGTTCACCTCTGTAGCAGCGCACGGTTCAGAGAGAGGTGACGTATGTATCACAGAGCACGTGGGAGCGGTAGAGCCTGTTCTGGACAGCAGTCCATAGCGTTTGCTCTCCAGACTCAGTTACCCAGAGGAACAGATCCTTGTGACAGTCCAGTCAGAAGGTTTCCGTATTGGTGAATAAGCCAAGCTCTGTTCTTGGAGCTCCGGCAACCTGCAGTAAACTCAGCTGACTTAGACCTTCAGTTTCCTTTGATTTAACAGAGTGCTCACCTTGATGTCATTAACCAAGAGGCTGCTCTTCCCTTTGCCTGGATTAGCAGTGCTGTTATTTATGATCCTGGAACTATTAGTATGGATTTCTGAGCTACAGGAGTACCACCAATCTTCATAACTGCTGGGTTAAGACAGAGCCTCCTTTTTCAAAGCTCCTCTAATGGATGGTTCTGCCAGATGGGTTCAGGTTCACTCTAAATGCCAGTGCAGATGCCATAAATCTGTTGTTCTGCTTTTGCAGCAGCCCAGAGTAGCAACTCCTGTTATCGTATGTTGGTTCTTGGCCTTGGGAGCAGCTCAGTTCTGGGCAGCTCACTAAAAGACAGTGGTTTGGGTTTGTTCTAGACAGGGTAAGGTGACCCTTTGTATCAGTCCACTGCCTGATGCCCGCTTCCCCCCTCCCTCAATATCTGTCTCTTCTTTCTTCTGCAAGTAGAACAATCCTTTTTATGTGAAACCAAGAGTGGCTGTTCACAACTTCGGAGTGAAGCACTACGCCGGGGAGGTAAATGTCTTTGCTGAAATGATTCCAAACGGAGTTTTCATTAGCTTAATTTTACCCCGAGGCAGCTCAGAGTGAACCAAAGCACTCTGTTCCCTCGGTGCTTTTTGAGCTCGCTCAGCAAGAGCTGCCTAACGGCTTGGCTTGTTGTTACAACCAGCTCTGTTTCTGCTAGGTCCAGTACGACGTCAGGGGGATCTTGGAGAAGAACAGAGATACTTTCAGAGACGATCTGCTGAACTTGTTACGGGAAAGCAGGTACGCTGATGATTCCCTGTCACTCAGTGATTCCCTGTCTCCTCATTCTTGCCAGGGTTTACCGCCTTCTCCTGTCAGGATGTTGTGTGCCTTCAGACCTCGACAGAGTTCACATGAGCACAGAAGAAATTTCAGAGGTGCCTGTGAGCAGATCTGACTGTAGTGGGTTCTTACAGTGTTGGGGTCTCCCCACAAGTCCCTGCTCAGTCTGGGGTGGTCACTGCAGAGCTCACTGCTACTGAAGTTGGTGATGGTTTTAGCTGTTTCAGGATGCCTCACGGGCAGGGCAGCGCTCACGTGTGGTTCTTCCCTTCACACACAGGCTGAGCTTCTCGTGTTTCTTGCATTCCCTAATTTGGTTGCAAGCTCATTGCCGTCAAGACTGAGCACAGTGCAAACTGCCACGCAGCAGTGGCTTCAAAGCGAGAGCCTCTGTGTAGATGTATGTGGCCCAGAGGCTGAGCCTGCGTGCCCCCTGCCCTTCTGCTGTGGGAGGCCTCAGCATTCTTGCAGTGGCACCCTGTGAACTGGAGGTGAACACTGCCCTTTCTGTAGGTGTATGGGTGAGTCTCCAGGACTCAGGGAAGAGGAAGGGGCTGAGCTGGGTGTTGCTGTCTCATCTGCCATGCAAGTGGCCTGTTGTAAATCCCTTCTGTGCAGCAGAAGCTGACAGTAAGCACTATCCTGTCCATGCTGTTTGCTCGGGTTTCTTGGCACAGCTGACTGTAATAAATGAGGGAAAGCTGCTGGAGCTGGGTTTGCTCATTCAGCGCTATCAACCTTGGAGCTTAAGCTGGAAGGTCTGTATTTCTGTGGAAGTGCTGAGAGTGGGATAGCCGGCTGGCGGGGCAGGAGGCAGCAGTCTCAGCTGGTTCCTGACAGCGAGGCTCGTGTGGTGGGCATTTTGTGTTACCATCCCAAACAGGCTGCAAGTCTTGGGGTTTAGTCTAGTCAGGTATAGACTTTTGGCTGAGAGAGTGGAGTGAGATGCAGTAAGTACTCTCGGGCATCACACTCCGTTTCCCCAATGACCGGAGAAGAAAGTCTTTTGGTTTGCTTTACTCTGGTGTTTTTGTCTCCTGTGCATCACTCCTGCAGAGGTTAGATCAACTGCTTATCAAAGGCGATGGAGAAAGCCAATAGGCATTTATTAGAGGGAGAGCCGCTTCTGAAGGAGTCTGCTTTGCAAACCTGGCAGTCCGTGGTAATGAACTTTAGAGATAGATACCCTTTCTCTTTCCTGTTTCAGTCTTGACTTCATCTATGATCTGTTCGAGCACGTTTCCAGTCGCAACAATCAAGACACTCTTAAGTGTGGAAGCAAGCACCGAAAACCCACTGTCAGTCTGCAGTTCAAGGTTGGTTGGGGTGTTGTTTCTGCTCTGTGACTACCCAGTGGTAGAGAAACCCTGCTCAGTAACGAACAGCTGCAGAGTAGAACGGGGGAAACTTGAGCATCAGAGCACTGCTGTCTCTTCTGTGCAACTGCCCTTAGTCACCAGCTGGTCAGTGCTTCGAGCAGACACTAACCTCTGCAGTCAACAAACAAGCAGATGGGGCATTTCAGGAGATGGGTTAGTGGTTTGGGGTTGTAGGGCAGACGGTTGGACTTGATGATCTCCAAGATCTTTTCCAACCGTGTTGATTCTGGGGGTCTGTGATCACACCTGTTGCTTTCCACCTGCTCGTTTGTCCTTATTTCGGAGCTCGGTAGGAAGGCGGTCTCTCTCATCCGGGGTTCTCTTTGTGCTCTAGAACCAGCCACAAAGTTGCACAAAGCCTGACAGCAGCGCCTGGGTGCTAAGGAGCGCGGTGCTGACTAAACCCCTTGTTAAGGTGCTGCCTTAGGTTGCAGGGTTTGGAGGGTGTTTCTGTTAAACAGCTTCTGGGGCTGTGCAGCCCTCTCCACAGAAACGGCACGAATTCAGACCTAGCATGCAGCCTCTCTGCACGTTATTCAGAAGGGAGAGACCGGCACAAACCCTTTTCTGAACGGTGTGAGTACCAGTCTGGATCGGTCATCTTTGCTTTTGTCTGATTTCGTAACCATTTGCCCTGTTCGTTCTGTCTTTATTTGGAAAAAGGGAGCAGACTCAGCCCCTTGAGGGCAGATTTTATCCTAACAGGCTGTTGCTGCGCGTTGGGCAGAACAGAGAGGGTTTGGTGGGGCACACACTGCCTATTTTATTAACCAACATGACTCTTACAGTCCCTGAGCTGCTTGCTCTGTGCTCCCACTGCTCACCTCACACAGTGCCTGCTTCTTGTGGAGAGCTGGTGTGCCTTGTAGCTCATTCGGAGAGCAGAAGGTGCTGTTTCCACATGGTCTGTTCCTGTGCAAAGTCACTGCCTACAAACAGCCCATGTGTCTGCGCCCACTTTGCAAGCTATGACATGAAGTAGAGTTCCTTCTTTCCTCTGTCCGGCCCCTGGACAGCATGCAGCGTGATAAAGCGAGCAGTCAGAACACTGTGGCCTCTTATCTGGAGCTGCGGTCAGTGACCATTAGCCAGCGCTGTGACCGTCACAGCATGGGTGTCTCTTCTGTGCTTTGAAGCCTTCCAGAGACTAGTCCATCTCGTTTCACCTGGAGATAAGAACGTTGCCTTCACAATTTTGCTCTTGTGACAGGTTGGTTAACTCTTCTTTTCATCAGACAGACCGCCTGCTGTGGGCCCGGGGGTGCAGCAGCATAGCTGAGGGTAGATACCATCTGCTTCAGCCTGTTGCTTAAAGCAGGGCAAACTGCAGATGGACTCATGCCTGATCTGACAGTGACTTGGAGGCCTGCAGTGCTCTGTGGGACCAGCCGCGCTGTTCCACAGGAACATGGAAATAGCTTTAATAATCTAGGGTTAGACCTTGCTGCCTCTGTAAGCAGCCTGTGTGGGGACAGTGGGCCTGGCTGCCCATCACTGTTGTGCTCACGCCGGTGCAGTGCACACGCCGAGTTTACCTCTGGAGGTGTCAGCGTTTGGTTGTACACCAGCTGTTGGGGTTGTTTCTCCTGGCTGTTGAGTGCTGGCTGCCCTGCGCTCCTGCTCTGTAGCCTGGTGAAGACAGACAAGCCGAGTGCTATCGTTTGTGTTCCCAGTCACTTCACCAGTTGCTCCCTGAGTACCGGCTGTCCTGCACAGCCACAGCTCTGCCTGCTACCTGTATCGCCCTGTGTTTACTCATCAGGAAAACCCTTGGTTTGCAGATTAAAGAAAGGACTCGTCGTAACAGCCTGCTCTCAGCAGTTTCACTCCAAAGCACGAGGCGGTGTTGCTCCTTCAAGAAGCGACTTCTGTCTCCTTGGCAGCCTGCTGTGTATTCTTACCCCTCCCTGTCTGGCACATGCTGCCACCTTGAGCGGTGACACAGGGGCACCGCCTGGGCTCTCCTGCTCGGCAGCCAGTTGTGTCTGTGCAAAGGAGATGCAAGGCTTCGGTCTGACACGGTCCCTCATGCTTTAATGGTCAGAGTGAGGGAAGCTGGAGTACCCGTGGAATGGTGGCTCCGACGGGAAAAGGGTGGCCGTGCAATTGAAGGAATAATCATTAGCAAACGCAGGGCTCGTTGTGATTCTGTCTCCATGCTGAGGTTCAGACAGCTAGCAGTGTAACACGTGTTGGGTCATTCAGAGGTCTGAACCAGGAAGCCGTCCGTGTTTTGTGTGCCTGAGCCGTGTGCGCTCTGGCTGCAGCTAAATGCAGGTAGCTGCCACCCGAAGGAACTGCGAAGCTGCCTGCCTGGTGCTGCTAGCGCTGTCTTCCAGTGAGGAGTGCTCTCCTTATCGCTGTGTCCTTATCACTGTGGTGTTCTTACCACTTCAACGTCCTTTAACGCTCTGGTTTGCCAGTTGCAGGAGGGTCGCTGTCAAATCGCGCTCAGCTAGAGCAGAGTCTCCTCGGTTCTCACGCGGCGCTTTCTCCAGAAGTGCCGGGTATTTCTGTCTCCTGGTGACTGGCAGTTGTTACCGGTGTCTTGTAGGCTGAGCCCACACAGAGAGGAATTCCCTGAGCACAGAGTGCTGCTGGTAGCAGGGCAGATGGAAAATGGGGGGATGTGGGGTGGCTGAAACAGGAACAGGACATTGCTCTGGCCCCCACGGGCTGACCTTGTCCGTTCTGGCTCAACACGGGCAGTTGGGCAGCGTGGGTCCTAAACCTTAAGCAGTCTTTCAGAGCATCGCTGGAGCGCCAGCTGACCGGTTTGGTGTTTCCCTGCACGGTTTTCTCTGTCAGTCTGTCTTGTTCACCATCAAAACGGGGCTGATGGTCTTGACTGGAAGGGACAGAGGCAGCAGTGAACATAGGCTGGAAGAGACCTTTCAGCCGTTCGCCCGGCTGTGCCAAGCCCACCGCTCAGCCACGTCCTGATCCGCACGGCTCGATTCCGTCTGTGCCTCGGCAAGAGCTCAGCCCTGCAGTAGTTGCTAGTGGGTGCCACTAGGTGTTGCAGTTAGATGTGGTCTGCACTGCAAAGCCACGAGAGCTCTTGCCAGGGTATGCCACTGCACTAGAAGTGGGCGCTGAAGGGCTGTCTTCTTTCTCCCTGTGTTTCAGGAATCGCTTCATTCGTTAATGGCAACGCTGAGTTCCTCAAACCCCTTCTTTGTGCGCTGCATCAAGCCCAACGTGCAGAAGGTAAGGTGGAAAATCACACCGTCTTCTCTGTAGGTCTCAGGCCTCATCTCTCGCTGCTGCTGCCTGGCTCTTCACCGCTTTGTCGAGCAGGGGTTGCTCCTCAGAGGCTTTGGAAAAGGCTCTGCGATCCCAAGGCACTGGGAAAGCCTTTGGATTTTGTTGCCTTCCTTGCCCCGGGCCGTGTCTGATAGATGGCTGGCGCCAAGGATGGCAATAGAAGGAGGCAGGGGGCTGCAGTGGGTGTCTGACAGCTCTGCGGCCGCCTTTTTGGGAAGAAACTGTTGACAATGGGTAAGTTTGGTTTAAATCACCGGCGGCAGCGAACGGTGCTGCTTACTGCAGAGCTGGTGCAGATTTGATGGAGAACAAGGACAGAGACACCGTCACCATGCAGGGATGACCAGGGATTACCACACCGTGACTCGCTGTGTGGGGTTGGTTGGAAACCCTGCCTGGAGGTGTTGAGAGATCACCAAGATGTGGTACTTAAAGAGCTGGTCTGGTGGTGAACTTGGTAGAGTAGGGTTCCTGGTTGATGATCTCGAGGGTCTTTTCCAACCTGAACGATTCTGTGGCTGCTTGAGGCCGTCAGATGGGCTACTGAAACAGAGAAACAGGAGAGTAAAAATATTCGCTGAGCATTTTCCTCCGTGGTTTCCATCCGTAGTTCTGACTCTGCAGTGACAGTAGTATGGAAAGACAAAGCGCTGCTCTTCAGGGAGGGCCTAGGCAGGAACAAGTCATCCCAAAGAAGGGGTGTCTGAAGGGCTGTGTGTGAAATAGCAGCACTAAAGAAGAGCAAGATCAGAGCTGAAATTGTGTCATCTGGAGCAAAACCTCTCCAGCTCGAGTTGCTCTCAAGCCTGGGTGCAAAAAGGTGACACAGTTGTTGGGCATCCCTTGGACCCCTAGAGAGAGGATCTTCTGGTACTCAGGGCCGTTTTCCTCTAGAAATGCGTTTCAGTTCTGTAGGTGAGTGAGGCTGAGCAGACGCCAGATAAATCCAAGACTTCAGAAAGCAGTCCAAGCAGCAGGCCGTTCTTCCTCTGCTTTTCTAGACACTAAGTGCATTTACGCCGGACGAGAGGCGGTGATTTACAGCAGTTACGTGATGGTTCTAATTGATCAAAAGTGCCAGTGCCAGCAAAACCAACTCAGCCAGTCCAGTGAAGCGCAGGACATTTACATATCAGCAGCATCTACCCTCATTAGTGCAGTTCCCTGCAGCAAGAGTCCAGACCTTTTGTCACAAGACCAGTCAGTGAGCAGGGCTCAGGCAGAACAGAGGACCCATTAACTTTGAGGAGACCCCCCGAACAATCAGGGGGTCTGTTCTCAGTTTCCAGCCTGTCCTGAAGCGGCCACAGTGTGGAAAGTCTTGCACTCGGTGCCTAATGGGCATCTGCTGCTAACGAGGGGGCTTCTGCTCAGCTCTCCTTACAGAGCAGCTTGCAGAGCTGCCTGTCACCTCATTGTGTGGAGCTCTGACACAACTGGCTCCGTTTCTCAGTCTCGTGTGTCTTTTCCTGCCTCCTGTTCTACCTGTAACGATTCCTCCGTGCAGCTTGGCCTCCACCTGTGCTTTCTTGTGCACCGTACACCAAAACCCAACAGCAGCGGCAGAAACCCGTCCGGCCAAGCGGAAAACCCAGCGAGGGAGGGGAGCCAGCTTCTTGGGAACAAACCCTTTGCAGCCAGCCCGGCCCTGGCTGTAGCCGTGAGCCCAGTGTTTTCCAGCTCGCCACTGTTAATAGCGTTGTTAAGCCCTGCTGGGCAGTGCAGGGAACTGAGGATCCGAACTTCCTGTGGCAGCAGTTTCAGACAGGAGTTTTCCCTTTGGGCAGGGGGAGCCACTCTCAGGCCGATCGGCTCGGGATCCTTCCCAACTCCTTTCACCTTTGAAAATTCCCCTTCAGAAGATGTGTCGGCACAGTTACCGCAGGTGGCTCCCCCTGCCAGCACCCGCACAGCCTCATCTGTGCTGCTCTCTTAAATAGAACTCAAGTGATTACCGCTGGTAGCGGGCAGTTCCTGAGACCCCCGCCGTTCCCGAGGTGGCTGTTGTCTCATGCTCACGGGTCGGTGCTTCCATTTCTCCTCGATACAAAGCGCATGTAGATCCACTTCGGTCCCGAGAGGCCCAGTCCTGCCTTCGGTAGGGCTGGCATCAGAGGGTGGAGAGAGACAAGAAGGTCACTTTATTTAGGAAGGCTGTGTTGGCGTGTGCTCCCTGAAGGGCATCGCAGGATCTCTGCTCACCACCCTGCCCACTGTGTTAGTGTCAGTCCCAGTTCTCTGCGGCAGTGATGGTTGTGTTACCAGCGAGATGAAAGCAGCCGCCTCTGGAGCCTGAGACTCTCGAGGGGCAGTTCTGTTTCTCTGCAGGAGTTTTCATATTCATTTTCTTCATATTCCAACTCAATTAGGGAGGGCAGAGAAACGAGACAAAATGAGACCTGCAGCCTCCTGCAGGGTGGGGGCTACAGGGAGCAACAGAAAAGCTGGACCCGGTAATGACTGAGCAGTTCAAAGGAAGGCTGGCAGAAATGGGCCTGTAATGAACGCTGAGGCTGCTGCTGCTGAGCAGTTCTGTCTGCTCTGCATGCATTCTGGGAAGATTGCTTTGCAGGCAGTAAGGTTGCTAACACTGCTGCTGGGGACGGGCTGGTTAAAGGGATCAAGGTCTGGCTATGGCACCTGCGCTGCGCTTTGAGGCACAGGCCATTAATAGCCACGGGATGCCCTGGAATAGCAAGCAGGGTGTCCCCTGATGTGAAATACGAGGTGAGGCTGGTTCTCCTGGCGTCTCAATGAAACGTGCTCTTAAAATAGCTCTGAATCATTCCGAGCGTACACACAGCATGGTTCCAGCCTAAGCACCGCTTGGAGCACAGCTCAGGAGCGCAGCGCAGGCTACCGGTGGGAGAGCAGCCTGGCCCCATCTCAAGGATGACTCTGTGCAGGGCGTGGAGCAGGTACGAGCTCAGCGAATGCTGTGTGTGCGCTGCTTGTCAGGCTGGAACTGCAGTATTGTCCTACGGAGGGAGACTCGACTGTGTGGATTGCAGTTTGCTCCGTGGAGCGTGCAGAAATGCAGACGAGGGCAGTGCCACTGCCCTGACAACAGGACTGACGTCACGCCTTGCAAGATGTAGGGAAGACTGAGCCTCCCTGCTGTCGTACTGTGCCTGCAGCATAGGGTTGCTAGGCATCAGGCTAAAACTTTACTTCCAGGAGTATCTATTTCAATCTGTGTCCATGATCAGGCAGTCCAGTTTCAGGCGTGTGTGCCTGTCCTAGCACAGCCGTGCACCAAGCCTTGCTCTGCACAGCCTCGGTCACCGGGCAGGCGCTGGGTCTCTTCACTGGGCACTGGTTGCCTTTGTGAGCTGTGAAGATGCTGAGTGCAGCAGTTCAAAGGGAAAGCAGTTGGGCACTAATGAAGGCATCTTTATGGTTTGCTCAGGGAATTGCAGAGCCCTGGGGTAGCCTTCCGCAGCAGATGTGCAGTGTTCTCTGGTGCTGGGAGCTAGCAGGTCACAGGGAAATTTGGCTTGCTGTCCATAAGGGAAAGGGAAGACAGAGCCTACCATCACTGTGTCATGCTTTGACAGCAAAGGGCATAGATTTTATGGGCTGGGTACAGCTGCTGGGAGCTTGTAGTACCATCTGAAGAAAGTTAAGGTCTGACAGCAGTCATTTGCAGCCGGGTAAGCAGCTCATCTGTTGTAGATTCTCATCACCTGTTTTTAAAAATCTCTCTAACCTCAGTTGTTCTTAATAAATACTTGAGCTAATGAGGCTTCCTGGCTGCCAATTGCTGCTGTGGTTGCTGCTGGAGGAAGGAAAGCCACAGGCTCTGAGCTCAGCTCGGGCTTGCTGGGGCAGTGTGGGTCAGGCTCAGGGAGCTGCTGCTCAGACTCATCCTTTGGGAGGAAAGCAGCCGTTTCCCCAAAGCATGGCATGTTGGCCTAGTCTCCCAGGCCAACAAGTTCACGGCTCCAAACACAGGCAATTTATCCAGAGCCCTTTGAGTAGTTTGGGAGGCACCACTGTGAGCTCTGGCACCCTGCCCAGTCGCTCTGCTTGATTCAGCTGCCTGGCTCTCGTCGCCCGGGGTTTTGCAGAATTACACAGCTTCAAATCAAGACTTGTGCAGGACGTCCCGGCTGCATCACCTTCTGGCACAGCACCCGAGAATGTGGGGCAGGCACTGCACGACTCCTTAGGTAACAGTGATAGCAGAGTGCATGCGAGGGCAGCGATCGCTCCTGCTCACAAAGTGCCCGCAGTGATGCTACGTGTGAGGCTGAGTCCTTGGCTGGCAGAGCAAGATGATTCTGTGCTCTGCGGTCAGGGCCTGTCTGCTCTCTTCCCTCCCAAGATCGCTCCCATCACCCATGCTGTGCTGCGGGTCAGTTTTGCTGCCCGGGAGCACTGGGTTGTCCCTTTGTCCCCATCTCGGGGCATCGCTGCGCGCTGGGCTGAAGTAGGTCACTCCACTCTGCAGGCAGTCGCCCAGACAGGGACGTCCTTCTTCATCGAGGTTTGTTGTTTACCGAGCAGGGCTGATGAGGCATCCCTTTGCTTAAGTGTGCTAGAGTTTGTCTTTCAGTGCTGTAAGGAGTTTAAATAGAGGGGTTTAAGGCTGGGGATAGAGAGGTGAGGTGGGGAGCTGCTGGGCAGGGTGCAGATGCGAGGCTGCGACAGTGGCATCAGACTCCAGGCAGAGCAGGCAAGCAGAGGTCTGCATGTTTTGCAGCACGTAGGTGCAGCAGTTGCCAGGCTTCCCAGCAAGACTGTTTGGTAGGACTCTGTGCACGAGGGACTTTGTGGTTCTTGGGTAGTAACTGTGGCAGGGTGGGGGGACACAAGGGGAGGAGACGCTGCTTCAGGAGGGGCCGGGGAGGAGATGGACCCTATGGCAAAGTACTGGGACGATCCTGGGGAAGAGGCCCCCTCAGGATGGGGATTTTTAAAGTGCTGCACCTGCTGGGGACTTCACTGTGGGAGTTAGAAGTGAGAAAGGTTTTGACTGCTGTGAAGGGATCTGTCAGCAGCGGAGGGTCTCGCTGCCTCCAGCTGACTTCAGGCACGGCAGTAGTTCTGCTTTCTGTGCCACCTGATGGGTTTTTCTGGTTTCTGAGTTCTTTCACGCGTGACTGTGGGACGGGTGTTTGTGGGACTGCGGCTCCTGAGCCAGGTCTGAAGTACTTGCTCTTTATAAATACTGAGTGAAGGACTGTGCTTTCCTGGCCGCTTGTGCGCTCCCCGGCGTTTGCGTGGAGAGCATTGTCATGCAGATGGCCGGGCACAAGCGTGCGCTTCATCGGGCCGGGCAAGTTCTCGGCTTTAACTGCAACAAAAAGATCCCCCCATCTCTGGATGGCGATTTTTATTCAAATCCTGTTTGCCGTGTTCTCATGGTAACTGCTCCCGGGGCATCTGCACAGCCCGCGATGAATAGACGTCCTTGGCGCTCCTGAGTCTCTGCTGGGTTACTGAGTGCTGCTCTCCAGCAGAAACGGTGGTGTGCGGAGCTCCCCGCTCGAGTGTGTCTGAGGCAGACTCCAGCTTTGGGAGTCTGTTGGCCGTGAAGTGTATTTACAGTCTTGCTGCCTGTAAGGGGAGATCAGCCCTGGTGTCCTGTTAGTCAGGAATATCTGCAGTGATTGCTGTAGAGCCAGCCCTCGCTAGGCTTGACTTCCTTTGAGCAGCAGCAGGAATGAATTAAGCAAGTCCAGCCAAAGATATCACATGAAAGACTTGAAATACCAGTGAGCTGAAGAAAGCCCTGCTCTGTGCGTGCGCGGAGCCGCAGCTGCTAAAGAGCCCCTTTTTCACAATGGGCGAACGCTGAGGGGTGAGAAGCCTTGGAAGGTAAGGGGTTGCATTCACCCAGGTTTCTTAATCGTTTCAGCCTGGCGTACGGGGAGCTGCAGCAGGCGGGTAGGCAGAGGAAAGGCAGGCGCCTGGAGTTTGCTCTGGAAATGCTTCTGGTTTGTGTTTTAGAGAGGGAGGAAGCGCCTGCAGAATCAGGTTTATGAACAAAGAGACCGGATTGCCTGGTCTAGTCCTGTTTTCAAACGCCAGGAGAGCTTTGCTGCCAAGCAGTCTGCTGTGCTGCTGTCAGAAAGTTTAAAGGGGTGGTGGTTAGCCGGGCAGGGGAGAAGTCAGCGGGAGCGGGGCTGTGTGCAGCGGGGGAAGACCTGCACTGGGGTGATGGGCTGCTTTCTGGACAAGGAACTTCTCTTCGGGGCAACCAGCTAGGGTAGGTCTAGGGCTGTAGTAGTTCTGCACATCATTGGGGCATAAAGCACGGCTGCAGTTCTGCTTTGATTTACAGGATAAAAAAGGGGTGCTGGGGCCAAGCTCGGTCAGGGGAGTCTGGGGAGATAGCTGCAGCACCCAGCAGCCCAAATGTGGTAGTTTTACTGGAGAAACTTGATGGGGCACAGTTGAGACAGTCCTCTTTTCAGCGTAGAAATAGAGGAAACGGGGTGGGAAAGACTTGGAGTAGCAATGGAAAGGATTCCACGGCAGACTGCATTGCTGTGTCGGCTCCCCGCTTCTGCCCCCAGTGAGGTAAACCCCGCGGCTCAGAAGGTCAGACAGCTCTGTTCCTCACAGCTCAGTGTCTTTGCTCCTTGCTTTCCCACTTGGAGAGCCTGCCTCTGCAAACATTAGAATTCAGCCACAGGGTAGCAAATTAGGGTAAAATTGCTTGAGAGAGCCTGTGATGAAGGGAATGGGTTTGATCCTGCACTGTTGGAGTCTGCGCGAGTCGGATCCTCGTCTGGAGATTTGCCTTGCAAATCTCGATGGAGAAGATACAATCTGATAAAGTTCCTGTGGGACTGGGAAAGGGGCTCCTCATAACCTGTAGCTGTTGTTCTCTCTCTGCTGAGCTGTGTCCCTTTAAACCCCGGGTGGTAACGGCAGCAGCAGGTCAAAACGCAGGTGTTTCTGTTGTGTGGGCTCGGTACTCCTGTTGCGAAAGCGGCTCCGTTCCAAAGAAAGGAAGGGTTTGGATTGTTCCCCCTTGGAGTGTTCCGTAGAGCGCGTGTCCCGGCTGTAACACAGACAGAAGCACAGCAGCACGGGTCACTTTGAGTGCAGCGGGATTACTGACAGGAGCGATGTGCCACTTACTGGACTGCTCCAGCTCCTGCAGACCTCTGTCAAGCCAGAGCACAAAACCCCGCCAGGAGCAGAGGCTGGGTTGTGTAGGAATACACCTCTCTCCGGCTGTATCTGGTGGTGTGTGTGTCCATGTGGCTTTCCTTAGTCGTGGGATGTGGCGAAGCAGCAAAGGTTTTGCAGAGAAAAGCTGACTGATGAATTTGTGAGGACAGAGTACACTGCCCTGCCCTGGCTTTGTCGGATGACCCTTCAAAGACAGAACACTTCCTGAAAACACGTGAGAGCCTCTTCCCTTCGTTGCCTAGCCTGATGCTCACAGCTGACAGCTCCTGGTGGTTCTGCAGCTCAGGAGCCTGAGAAGCAAGGCAGGTTCATTCCTAGCCCTCGTTATTTCCCTGTCTGAATCAGGGAGGTGAGGATGTGGTTGTGTGAAGGGCTGGCAGTTGGTCTGGATGATCTTGGAGGTGTCTTCCAACCTTAACGATTCTATGACTGTGGACAGGGCGGCAGTGAAGTCTGTGTCTCAGGCCATCAGTCAAGTTGTAGTTGTGTGACGACCATCAACCTACAGGGTGTTTCTGGCTGATGCCTTTTGGGTGTTGAGGTTGCTGCTGTTGGATTAGCTCCTCCACATTACGATGTGTGTTCTCCACAGGCAGCGGGATGCTGGGCACCTGGTGCTGCTCACTGGGGCTTTGGTGGGGAGATGGGAGCCCCTCGGCGTTGGGGGCAGTGCTAGTTCTGTCTGTCAGTCCCAAGCACAGGCTGCAGGGTGCCCTGCATAGCGACTGCACTGACAGGGCTTGATGCAGGGTCCCAAGGGAGCCAGGGAGCTCTGGGAGGGCTGGGTTGGGGAGCAGCCCTGAGGCAGCAGCTCTGCCATGAATGGAACCCTGTGCCTGTGCCGGGGTGGGAATAATCTGCCCTTTGAGTGCTGCCCAGCTTCGGGTGTCCTAGCAACCCCGAGCTGTTGGCTGCCTATTCGGCAGCATTCCTCACTTTCACTGTCAGACACTGGCCGTGACTGGAGCCTGGCTGATTCCCCGTTACTGCCTGTGAACAAAAGGCTCAGTACAGGGGGAGAGGAGAAAGGGCTGCTTAGGGGATGGAATTCTGAGGGAATGAATCACAAGCAAGGGCAAAATTCACTGGGGAGAGTGCTCGTGGCCTCAGTGTTGGACAAGGGGTGCGGGCAGGTGCTAAGCTTTTCGCATTGCTCGAGTCTGATTGTGAGCCTTAGTTGGGGCGATGCTGGTCCCCGTGGCCCTGTGACAAACGCGTACCCCCGCGCTGAAGCCGTCAGCATCTACCGAGCCGTGCTCTGCCGTGGTTGCGGGGCATTCCCCAGTCCCAGCCGTTGGAGCTGGTGGTGCGTAGGAGCATTTTGTGTTTGGTGGGGAGAGTGTGAAGGCTTCCTGAGTGTCTAAGTGGGTCCGTAGCGCTGCAGCCGCAGTGAAGCCTCGGCTGCACTCCTCTCACTGGGCACTTGCATCAGTAATGAAGCAGCTTCATGCCAGGAGCGTGGGCAGTGCAGCTGTGGGCCAGCTCTGTGTCTTGTTCCCGCTCTGCTGCAGAGTGAGTTTTGGGGAGCCCTCTATCAAAGGTTAGAGAAGTCGGCACTAAGCTGCTGCAGGTGAATAAAGCGGTGGTTTTGCCCAGCTGGAGCCCCCCCGGAGGACGGCTGGGTCCAGCCGCTGTGTTGCGAACTGTGAGGAGGCCGTTAGCTCCTGCTGGGAGGAGGAGGGCATCCTGCGCTTTCTTTGAAGGGTCTGGCGGCTTGAGGTGGTCGCACTGCCAGGGGTGACTGTGCAGTCAGTCCAGTCAGAGGAAGGGGTGCCTTCCGGCTGGGGTGCAGCTCGCTTGGCGTTTCCTGCTTTTTATGCCTTCATCTGCTGTTAGGCCTTGTCGCTGGTTCCTGACGCAGCTTCTCGCGGGGTGCTGCCAAGGCCTCTCAGTCAGTGCTCTCGCTGATGAGCTCCTCCAGGCATTTCGTGAAGTTCCTCGCTGCTGCGTTTTTCCCTCAGGTCTTGATTCTCGTGGCGCTCGCCTAGCCGGTTTGCAGCGTAGTGGTCTCCTCTGTCGTGCTCCAGTGCTGGACACGGTGCTTCAGGAGCAGGCGTGTAGCTGAGAAACAGGCTAGCCCGCGCGTCGCTAACCTGGTATCTGAAAGGTCTGAGACCTCTCAGGGTTGTCTTTAAAGCGGAGCCCAGAAGAGAAGAGTCTCAAGACAGAAGCCGCTTTCAGGCAGGACGTCCTGCAGGAGTGGGGTGCGACCAGGTCCAGAGAAGCCAGGATGGAAGCAGAGAATAAAGTGAGATTAGACTCGCTGCCCTTTTCTGCTCTCCTTGTGCTTGACAAGTTGATGTCTCTTGTCCCTCCGGGAGTGCGGTGCTGGGTCCCTCCACCCATCGTTGGGAGCTCTTGCAGCTGGCAGTGATAAGGGGGATCACAGTTATCTGCAGAGCTATTTCAGGAGGTACTGCTGAAGGGGTAACTGCGATAGCACTGCAGTGAGAACCGGCTCCGTGGAGGGTTTCACATCTTCATGTTGAGATTACTTGTAGTAACACTACACAAGGTAGCAGAAGCACACAGCGTTAGGTTCTTGGGTGCTTGTGACAAGGAAGGGGTTAGAGCTGGCGCTGTGTGTCAGTGGGCTCCCTGGACACTGTTCAGGCAGCAGGAGCTCCCTTAGCTGTGACTGCAGGCAGCTCTGCGCAGGCACTTGGGGAAGTTAAAGGCCCCTGTGTTCAAGCCTGTGCCTTTAACAGCAGCCCACTGGTGTTCTGGCCTGTTGTGAGCAGGGTGTAGGAGGTGACAGTGTGGTTTTGAGGATGGCATTCCTCTGGGCTCAATGAGCGAGGCAGGCAGATTCTGCTGTCCTCGACAAGAAATGGGGTGCGTACCTTCGGAGAGGAAGGGTAGCACAGAGGTTACTGTGTGCTTACTCAGGGCTAGTCCACATAGAGCAAACCAGAAGGTGCCTGTAGGTGCAGCAGAGACAGCTACAGGACAGTGAGGCTACTGATTGCTGTCAGTGAAAGTGTGGAATCATGGCACCCCACTGAAAATTACTTGAGCATCTTGTCTCCAACATCAGAGTTTGCTGTGTACAGGCAAGCAGGACCTGAAGTAGTCCATCTTTGTAATGGATCTAGCTCAGCAGTGTCTTGACCCACTCGGTCTTTAAACTGTAGCATGCATGGTCGGTGTGGTGACACACTGCTTCACAGCATAGCTGCTCCCTTAAAAATCCCCTCCAGGAGCCCTTGCTTGTAAAGTCAGCTGGGTGACAGGGTGATACAAATGCAAAAGCGTCTTCACATTTGTTTATCGAGTCTCCTCCGCTGACTGTTTGGGTACAGTGCAAGAATTAAAATTACAGTGTCCCATCTGCCAGTGGTATTTTTAGCTTGGGCAACTCTAACCTGTGGCATGAGGGTGGCTGTTCTGAAGCCCTCTCTTATCTGAGATATGCAGGGCTGGTCGATGACTCACGCAGGTCAGACACAGTAGTCGGCCTTGAAGAGAGGATCAGCTAATCCTGTAACTGCCTGCTGTGGGTAAAAGCAGTGCTTTCACGTTCAGACCTGTCCCCTCGGTACAGCACTTTGTTACTGCCTTCGCAGCGCAGTGCAGCCCGGAGCTTGCAGCAGAATTCTTCGAGGGACGGGTACTGGTGCAGGGTAGCTGTGCTCTCTGTCTAGCCAGCCACCACCAGAAGGGTTAGCAGTGTCCAGAGGCTTTGGGGGCGAGTGTGGGCATAAAGGCCAGGAGAACCTTGGATGTGTAAGCCCTTCCTTCTTGACTTGCCTGTGCCATAGAACTTTCTAGCCGTGGCCCGGGCTTTGTTTTCATTCTCCTATAGACTTCTGGTGTTTGCAGGCAGGGCAGGACACACTTGGCTTTTAATGCTCCTCATGCTGGAGGTGTGGTGCTGTGAGCAGAGGCTGCTGAGCAGTACGTGTGGGTAAGGAACGCTGAGCACAGACTTCAGAAGAGTCAGGCAGTGGCTTTCACGTCAGTTCAGCTAGATTGTTTGTTAGAAGTTACTCACAGCTTCCTCCTGTGAGGAGAGCCCCGTCTTGGTTTTGACTTGTTCAGCTGTTGGCTGGCATACTGGGTCAGATCTTCCTGAAACAGTAAGTCCCCCTGTCCCTGAGGAAACACCAGGATGCGTTCAGGTGTGAAAACGTGATGAGAACCCATGCTGTGCCCGGCAAAACCTGTCGCCTCCCTGCGGGTGGCGGTTGGGTGCTCGGGCTCTGCACTGAGGGTCCTCTGCAGGGACACGGGAAGGTGGTTTTTCAAGCCTCAGCCAGACTGTAATCTAAGGAACTGTTTAATCATGAAAATGACCCGTAGCTGTTAGATGTCTGTCCTCGTGGCTATTTCTAATTGGGGTTGGAAGCGTTGCCCTTCAGGACACTCGGAGCAGATCACAGCGTTTGGCAGCTGAAGGAGCCGGAGCCTCATCAGCAGAGACTCCAGGTTGCATTAAAGCCCTGGCTTCGGTGCTGTCTGGCGCAAATTCCATGGGGACTCGTGGATTCACGGAGAGATAAATTACAAGTTGTGCTATGAAGTTTACCCCGGAATCACCTTGATCAAGTAGAAGAGCTCTGACTGGGAGGCATTGCTCAGTGTCCTAGCGTGGCTCTGACTCGCCAGAGCCTGGCGGTTCTCCAGTGCTCCTGAGATCAGAGCTGCTCCGTGACAAACAGGAGATGCTTTTCACTAGGAGTGTGGATTGAAGGCCTAGGCGCCTGTCGCTAAAGTCGTGGTGGTCTTCGTGTTGCCCTGCTTTGATGCCACCCTGAGCTCTCTTGCGCTCTTGCGCGCTCTGCTTTAAAAACGCAGGTGCTGAAGTTAGGTGACTGCGGTGAGCCCAGCTGGTGGCGACAGAGCGGGGCTGTTTCTGGCTTCTGTAGCTGCGGGAAAAGGTGGTGAAAATGTCTCTCCTTCCTCTGTGACTCAAAATAGGGACGGGAAGAGAGAGGGGTCTGTAAAAAGTAACAGGAGCTTTGCAGGCAGCTGTGTGTCTGACTTTTGACTTTTTAAGTGCCCGGGGGTGGCAGTAAAAGCATTAGGGGGTGCAGCAGCCATCTGGCTCTCTGAGCAGGAGGTGCTCCCTTGCAGAGGGAGAAGCTGCCTTGGGAGAGAGGCATCTGTCACGCCACCACAGTTCTGCCTGCCTGTGTTGTGTCCCTGCATCCATTCGTGCATCTGCCTCCCTGCCTCGGCACGAGAAAGTGCTGCTCTGTTTGCAGGGCTTGTGAAGAGCATCGCGATCCTTTGGAGCTAACGAGTGGGGCAGAAGCACCAAAAGAGAGAGCTGGTGGGGCTCGGTGGCCATGAGTGTTGTCTGCGGACGTCACGTTGGGCGATGACCCCTTTATTTCCGTGCTGAGATACCTGTTCGTGCGCTCGGATCTGCCGATGCCCTGCCAGGCGCCGTGCAGCCTGTCTGTAGCCCTCGTGCCGTTCGCGTTGGTGTGGTTTGCGCTGACGTCTCTAACCGTTGCTCTTGACCTGCTCTTCCCAGATGCCAGACCAGTTTGATCAGACGGTGGTGCTTAACCAGCTGCGCTATTCCGGGATGCTGGAGACGGTGCGGATTCGGCGGGCAGGTTTCCCCGTCCGGAGGCCCTTTCAGGACTTCTATAAAAGGTAAACGTGGGATCGCAAGTGCGGGTCGCGCTCCCCTCTCGAGGAAATCAGCAAAAATCTAATACTGAAAATAAAAGTAGTAGGGCGCCACGAACTCGCCTCTCGAGTGGAGTAACAAGCGCTCTTTTGATTGCCAGGTATCAAGTCCTCATGAGGAAGCTAACTCTGCCCGAAGATGTGAGCGAGAAATGTGCCGCGCTGCTCCGCTTCTATGACAGCACAAGCACTGAGTGGCAGCTTGGCAAGAATAAGGTAAAGGAATGCCACCACCTGTGTTTGGGGCTGTGCTGGTACCAGGCTGAGGGCGCAGGATGCCGAGTCAATAGTGGGGCTGTTACATTTCTGCTCTATCATTCAACGGTCTCTGATGGCAGACGAAGTCCTCTTCCGTCCCGCTGTTATAGACGATAGGTTACAAATGATCCGAGGATGCTGCTGGTGCCCAGTATCCGCTGAGGTGCAGTGTCACGGCAGCACAGACCCCACCAGGTCTCTGGCTTTTTAGGGACATAGGTTTATCAGAACTTGAGACTGCTTTAGCTGCAGGAGCCAGAGATCCCTTTACTGGGACCCGGACTCATGCCCTGTGGGGGGTGTGAGGGTTGTCATAACCAGCTGATTGTAGCAGCAAACAAGAGAGCTTTGGTTGAGGCTGAGCGGGGAGTGGGGCCCAGTCCTGCCCGTGGTGTTTCAAGGGGTGCTGACAGCGCTGCAGCGATTGAGCTCCGGTGAGGTGGGTTTCTTCTTGTCATTTGCATCTCAAGCTGCAGCACAGCTGCTCAGGAAAGCTGTTCGCCTTGGCTGAGCATGGCCCGACAGCCAGCTCAGGAGCCGGTGCCTTCCTGAGCAGAACCTTTCTGTGCTTGTGAGGCAGTGTGTGTGGAGCAAAGAGCCTTTCACTGAGGGAAAGGAAAGGCTTTGTCTCTGGGTAAAACCTCGCACAGAAAGGGCTGCCCTGCGGCAGCTTGGGCTGGAAGAGTCTGTGCATGACGATTCACATCCCCTAGCACCAGTGGTTTGTGGTGAAGCCGAGTCCTGTTCCAGCTGCACGTGAGACTCGGGACTGCCCCTCTCCATGGGAGTGCTGGGCTTTTGCTCCCCTAAGCACAGAGCTCGGCACTGCCCTTCTCTTCTCAAACACAGGGAAAAGTCCCGACTGTGTTTTTCACAGCAAGAAAAGCCTGGGACCCTCGCAGGGAGCGTTCCTGCTTCAGGGAGTTTTGCAGCCCTCTGCCTTAGCAGAGCCCCTGCTGTCCATGAGCTGTCCTCATCACCGTGGAGGTGTGCACCCTGGCTCTTGTCATGGCCAGTCAAACTGTCACCGCACTGGGTATTCCCACCGTGCCAGGCTGTTGTCACAGAGAGCAGGTACCAAGACCTTAGAATTCCAAGAGGGAAGGTTGGAAAGACCTGGTGAAAGCACTGGCAGTAGAAGGCCACAGCTTTCAGAGGGTGCAAGGTAGAGCAAGTGTCAAGGCAGGGGAAGAGGGAAGCTGCATCCCCATGCCTCTGTTCCACTGGAGAAGCGCTTACACTCATTTAAGGCACATAGGTGGGGTTAGCTCAGAGCGTCAGGACCTTGTTCCTCAGAGGTGCCAGAGCCTGGGCACAGCAGCTGCCTCCCCATGTAGTGCCAGGAAAACTGCTGAGTCGCCCCAAATGAGAAGCCACTGTCCTTTCTGCTCCCTTCTGCAGGCTTTGTCTCTTGGAGCAGTGAGGTTTGTAAGGGGTTGTGGCGCTTGGTGTTACTGGTAAACACCTGAGTTACTGGGAGAGCGTTTCCTCCCTCAAATCAAGAGGCTGATGCTGAGTCCTGCAGCGTTGTTTCTCTGCGTGGCCTCTGCTGTAATCCCCAGTCGGGATCATCTGCAGATACTTAATTTCATGGGGAAAGCATCACCCTGGAGGAAGCGGTTTGATTGTCTCAATGCCGAGCTGAGGCTTGCGGGTCAGCCTGGCGTCAGCAGCGCCCTGGCTGTCCTGCACACAGGATGCTCTGCACAGGTTGTTGAGCCCGAAGTTTTCTCGTGCAGGTGTTTCTCCGGGAGTCCTTGGAACACAAGTTGGAGAAACAGCGAGAGGCGGAGGTCACCAAGGCAGCGATGATTATCCGCGCACACATCCTCGGCTACGCAGCCCGGTAGGTGACTAGATGGAACTGTTAATGATGAGGCGTTGGGGTGTCAGGACTCCTGAACTTCTCCCAGGAGCCAAGCATCCAAATCCTGAGAATTCCACCTGGTGACTGCGAGCGCCATGAGTAAAATAAAATCGAGGTTGTTTGTTAGAGGGCATAGGGCAGAGTGGGCGCTTGGAGGTCAGTCAGTAACGTGCGCTTGTCTCATGGCCAGGGAAGGAACTCTGCCTGGCTGGTACCTGGTGGACTGCCCCGAGTTACCAGCTGGGATTCAGATTTGTCTTTGCTTCATCACAGCAAGAGAAGGCAAATGAAAGGCATCAGTTTAGCTCTTGAAGAGCTGTGGCATTGGGTGACTGTTGCATTTGTTTAGCTGGCTCCGTCTGTTGTGTGTTGGGGTGCAGTTGTTCACCCCATCTATTAATGCCTCTGCTTTTTCTGCTCACCAGTTGAGGATGGTTTCAGGAAACTCGTTTGCATGATGAGGAGTTTTGCCTCCTGTGTGATAGTCCTGTCCCCGTGTCCTGACCAGTGTGTTGCCTGAGAGCCGTGTTCCAGTGTAATGACAGAGCTGCCTTGCTCTTAATGATCCTTCATTTTGCAGATGCAGAATGACTGTCTCTGGTTTTCCCTGTCAGGGGCACGGGAACATGTCAGGCAGGGGGTGTGTGTTTCCTTAGTGCAGACATAGCACTGTCAGAGAAGTGAGATGATTTCTTTCCTCTCGCAGGGGTGAGAGTGTTAAGAATGGGGAAAGCATCATGGAGCTAGAAGTAACAAGGTGTTTTGCTTGGGGCTGCAGGTCTCCGTGGCAAGGCATGTCACGGCTGCTCATTAGTTCTGTTTCCTTAGACGCTTGGTGCTTGCTTTCTTTGTCCCCAGAAAGCGGTACAGAAAGGTGCTCTGCTGCGTGGTTGTGATACAGAAGAACTACAGAGCGTTCAGTGGCAGGAAAAGGTTCCTGTGCATGAAGAAAGCAGCCATAGTCCTTCAGAAGCAGCGGCGAGGCCAGCTGGCTCGACGTGTTTACAGGCAGCAGCTAGAGGAGAAGCGGAGACAAGAGGAGGAAAGAAGACGAGAAGAGGAGGAAAGGTGCGGTCTGCTGGCTGGCATGGCTCTCCCGTCTCCCTGCCGGGGTTTGGTCTGAATCGCCTTTTCTCAGGCTATTCTTGATGCAGTGATTTGGAAGCCTCTGCTTCTCTTGCTGCAAGATGCACGTAGCTGTCACGGTAGTTTCATACCCACAGACGTGTCCTCAGTGACCTTATTTTCTCCATGTGGCAGATGGTCTCTGTAAGTTGAGCCACTGCCCGAGCGAAGGTATGTGATGAGCTAATGCTGAGCTTCGTTTACTGACTTCTTTTCTTCCCCTACTTGCAGGGAAAGACAAAGGCAAGAGGCAGAGCGTCTTGCCCAGCAGGTAAATGACTTCTGAATGCTTTCAGCCGTCCTGTGCATTTGTCTGTCTCAACCCAGCCATTAAAAAAGTGAAAGCCTCTGTAGCTTTTAAACTGAACGCCTTGCGGGAGTTGGCTTGCGAAGCCCAGGGGAACTCGGGCAGTTGTTTGCATGGAAATGCCTGTCACCTCATGCTTCTCTTCATCTGTGCCAAGTCTGAGCTTTCTGCATGCACCTGAGCATCCCAGTGTCTGCGAGCAGGCCTTAGCCTTTGTTTCTCTTGTCCTTTCTGGGGTTGGGGTGGGGTCCTGTGACACGAGCTGCACGGCTGGAGCTCAGTGCTTTAGAGATCCTCAGTTTAAAGATGTGTTGGGTATCAACCTTGAACTTGGTATTTACACTGAGGGGCTTCTCAACTTCTGCTTCAGTTTCTTTGGTCTCCTCTTGAGCGCAGGCTGAAGAGGAGAGAAAGCAGCAGGAACTGGCTGCCGTTCAGAAAGCCCAGAAGGAGGCGGAGCTGAAGCAGGAGGTGCAAAAACAGAAGGAGAGCAGGCAGGTGGAAGAAATCCTGCGCCTGGAGAAAGAAATTGAAGACCTGCAGCGCGTGAAGAAGCAGCAGGAGCTGTCCTTGACAGAAGCCTCTTTACAGAGGCTGCAGCAGCTCCGAGATGAGGAGCTCCGGAGGCTTGAGGACGAAGCGTGTCGCGCAGCCCAGGAGTTCCTAGAGTCTCTGAACTTTGATGAGATTGATGAGTGTGTCCGGAACATCGAGAAGTCTCTCTCTCTGGGCAATGGGTATCCTGCGCAGCTGACGGAACCGGCTGGGAACGCCTGCAGTGAAAAGCCCAATTTTAACTTCAGCCAGCCGTATCCTGAGGAGGAGGTAGATGAGGGCTTTGAAGCAGATGATGATGCGTTTAAGGATTCACCCAACCCAAGCGAGCATGGCCATTCTGATCAAAGGACCAGTGGCATCAGAACAAGCGACGATTCCTCAGAAGAGGATCCCTATATGAACGATACCGTGGTGCCAGCAGATCCTGCTGCTAGCGACACCATGCTGATACCTCCTACCCACGACACAGTCAGCCTCCACAACTCTTCGAGCGGTGAATCCACGTACTGCATGCCAGAAAACGTGTCGTGTAGGCCCCCAAATTCAGTCGAACTTATTTCTCCTGATGGAGACTATGATTACGACCAAGATGATTATGAAGATGGTGCTATTACTTCTGGTAGCAGCGTGACCTTCTCTAATTCGCATAGTAGCCAGTGGTCACCGGACTACCGCTGCTCAGTGGGGACGTACAATAGCTCCGGAGCATACCGGTTCAGCTCGGAAGGAGCTCAGTCTTCTGTAAGTACCTTGCTTTTCGTCCGCGGTTGCTTTGATTTCCTCTGTGCAGCCGGAGTCACGGGGGCAGTTCTTAGGAAGAAATGTCTGTGCTGTGTCGTTTGACTTGCTCAGGCAGCCTCTGTGGATGTAGCTGTCTGTTGCCATCTAGGTGCCACTGGGGTGAGTGCAGTGGAGCCCAAGGCAGGTAGGATGCATGGGGTGATTTCAGAATGAAATAGATGGGGTTCTGCAAGCGGCATCTGGCAGTGTGGAGGAGTAAGCGCTTTGTGCCAGGGCTCTGCATGAGGGCAGCTGCTAAAGTTCCCCAGGAAGATGCTCACACGCAGGAGCTCTTTTTCAGAGCTATGACTGAGCATCCTGTGGGCTTTACTTCTGCAAATTCTTGTGGGAGAGTGCGATTCCCTCTGCTGCTCATAGAATGCTTCTGTGAGACTGTGGCTGGGAAAGGGAGAGAGGCATTTTAGCAACGCTGATAAAGTGAGAAGGACAGCGCTGCCAGAACATCTGCTAGAGCTGAGCTAACGAAAAGGAGCAGAAGTGGCATCGTGGTCGTGGGGGTTAATTCTGGCTGAAGAGGAAAAGCACAGCTAGCTGCCGCTGTTGAGGAGTCCTACTTGCAGAACAGCCCTGGATGTGTGAGCTACAGAACAGTCCCGATTATCAGGGCAAGGGGGGCAGAGAGCTGCTGCCATGGCTCCTGGAGCACATTTCGTTTCCAAGACTTTTATGGACTAGTAAGTTTATGGAGCTGTTTGTAAGCTGCAAGTGTTTGAACGGCAGCAGCTCTGGCTGTGCTCTTGCAAAGGTGAATCTGCCCTGAGTGCCTGCAAAGCTGTTACCTGGTGTGGGGGCTGCTGTGTGAGCCAGCAGTTCAAGCTGCAGCATGCTGCCGTTCGTTAGCTGAGAGAAACCAGAGAGGACTCCTGTCCTTCCAGTAAATCGTAGAATGTTCTAGCTGAAGACTTTGTCTGGTTGTAAACTTTCCTGAGAGATGATTTCACCTTTATTTTGTTTCCTCTGTAGTTTGAAGACAGTGAAGAAGACTTTGACCCCAGGTTTGATACCGACGATGAACTTTCCTACCGGAGGGATTCGGTCTACAGCTGTGTCAGCCTGCCCTACTTCCACAGCTTTCTGTACATGAAAGGTACTGGCTGGGTCATTCACAACAGCAAGAAGTGGCTGTTACGCCTTGCACTCCAGTTCCTGTGGAGGGGTTATTTTCCAAAGGGAAGTGGAAGTGGTCTGCATCTAGTAGCTGTTCCCCTCTGTAGAGGAGCATCAGCGTTTTGGGCCGCCTTCCTGGCTCTGTGTAAGCACAGAGCGCCCGACACAAACACGGAAAACACCCCACGCGCTCACACTGTACCGGTTCTTCAGGGCAGCTGGTCCCAGCTCCCAGTGGAGAGCCAGCCGTGTTCTCCACTGCAGACCAGTCTTGGACCCAAAAGATATGAGGATGTTTGCAGCAGAGGGGTGTGAGAGCCTGTGGCAGAGTCTGCACAGGGGCTCTCTGGGGCAGGTTCTTGGTTTTATCTTGCGGTGACTGACAGTACCTTATGCTCCAGATGACCCGTTGGGTGGCAGGCAGAGCACAAGCAGTATCAGTGGCCTGAAGGATAGACCAAACAGATCTCTAGTTTCGTGGCTCACAGCAGAGACACTGCTGAGTAGCCTCCTCCAGCCTTCCTTTGGTCACAGCTGCTCCTGTGTAGTCCACTTGCTTGTCTTAACCACACACGAACCTGCATCTCTCTCTCGCCAGGCGGATTGATAAACACGTGGAAGCGGCGCTGGTGCGTTCTCAAAGACGAGACCTTCCTGTGGTTTCGTTCCAAGCAGGAAGCTCTTAAGCAGGGCTGGCTTCACAAAAAGGGTGGCGGATCATCAACCCTTTCCAGAAGGAACTGGAAGAAGCGGTGGTTTGTTCTCAGACAGTCCAGGCTGATGTACTTTGAAAACGACAGTGAAGAAAAGCTCAAGGGTGCCATTGACGTCCGAACAGCCAAGTAGGTTCACAGGTTGTGTGTGCTAGCCCTGCAGGTGTGCATGTTTCCATACGCTAGCCACGGTTCCCTCGCAGTACTTCTTGGGGGTTAAGCTGGGCAGGTGTCGAGTGCCCTGCCTTCAACCCGTGTGAGTGCAAGCATGAGCGTGTGTGAGGTGAAGCTCTTGAGAGCAAGAGTTGTCCTCGCTTGGCTCTCCCTTACATCTGCAGAGCGCTCCAGAGCTAAGCCAGAGCCAAATCCTTGAGAAAACTGCTGCTGCAATGAGCCTGTCGATGCCTTCTCCCAGACTAGAGCCCTACTTAGTCTGTGATTCCCAGGGCAGCTTGAGGCTCGTTGCCAAGTTATAGCTGCAGGCAGACACAGAATGGAGAGGGTGGAATTAATATGCCCTGCATGTATTTGAGCGAGCGTGCATCCAAGCTGCGTCTCCTGCGTGCAGTTACCATTTCTTTTCGTGTTTGCAATACTTGTGGCCACAGTGGAACGGTCTCCAAAATGCGTGTCCTCCAGTCGGGAAGTGGAAGTACTAAACCTAACGTAACCAGGGTCTTGCTAGCTGAAGTTTCTTGTGCCTTGACATTCTGTCGGGCTGAAGCCTGCTGCGAAGGAGGCTTCTGGAGGGGGCACTTTCCTCCCAAGCAGCCAGTGTGCTTTGCGCGTTACGGATCTAATTAAAGACCGAGAGTCTGCTAACACTGGTAGTCTCGTTCCTGCCTGAGGTGTACGGACCTTGGCAGAGAATAGAAGTGGCTGTGACACTCAGTTCTGTTCTGCTCCTTGTAGTCTCCAACGATCCATTTCACTCTGTTACTTTCACTGAGTAGTTAAACTAAGTCGGAAGCTTAGGTGGATCTCTTCGTTGGAGGTCTCGGCTGATTTCAAGCAGGAAAGCAGCACTGTCAGCAAGCAACAACCAGCAGGCTGCTGGCTGTCCAGGAAGTCTCGGGAGTTCCCACCACACTGTGGGACGCTGTCTCGTGCAGCACAGCATTCAGTGAGCATGGTTTCCTAGCCTGTGTTGCCGTTCTCTTTCTGCCGTCACCACATGGTTTCCCTGACTGTGCCCTGCAGGCCGTCTGTGCTGGCTGTTCCTTTGGAAGCCTGGGTAAAGGCTGTCGAGCCGAAGCTGAGCTGTAGGCTCTCTCAGTGGCTCTTGCCTGTAAATCAGACCCAAGGAAGCAGACCTGCGTTCGGGGAGCTGTGTGCCGTGAGAAGTGAGCGATAGCTGTTGAACCATGACTTCTCAAGTTTAAGCCTAGCAAATGTTGTGCTCTGTGGCTCGCGCCCGCTCAGTGTGCCGCTGCTCAGACTTCCACACTGCAGCTCAGAGAGGTGCAATTTTTAAGCAGGTGAATTGTCCCTGCTGAGTGCAGGGAGGGTTTGGGCCAGAGGGCCCCTGACGGTCCCTTGCACCCCATGGCATTCTGTGATTCTGGGGGTGCTCAGCCTGTCTGGAAGTCGTGCTCGCAATGCTTTGTGCTGCCTCTCAGCCACGCAGGGTCACTAATCCAGACTTCATTTGCTTTTGGTTTTTAATCTTCCAGCATGCCCTCGTTACCTGCCGTCATCACCCAGGCTTGCAGCCAGCTCAGAACTGCATCCATTTCCCAGCTGGGTTCTCCTTGCCTCTCCTGAGGTTCAGTAATGCTCTAGTTGTTGTTAGAACAGTAACAGAACAGCCAGCCAAGCAGACAGAGACCCGTCAGGGCAGAAAACATCAGCTGTGGGTTGGTGAAGGGACACTGTTGGTCAGAGCACCCTGAGCTGTGCAGAGGACCCTAGGAGGGCTGCTGGCTGTGACTTCGTACCAGCAGTTCGTAGGCCTTTCAGGAAAACTGACTTCTCCCGGTGCTGATGATCTCTAACGCCCGGTCTTGGTGCTGTCGTCTTTTCAGAGAGATCGTGGATAATACAGGCAAGGAGAACGGGATCGACCTGATAATGGGCGATAGGACCTACCACCTCATCGCTGAGTCTCCTGAGGACGCGAGGTACGGACATCATCTGGCTTTTGTCTCTTCGCTCTTTCCTTCTCAGCCTCCGTGTGACTCCTGCTCGCCGCTCGTTTGGTTGCCCGCTGTCACAGTACTCAGGCTGCTGTGTTTATCTGTTTTGGAAGGGCCTGCTGAGAAGCACTTCTTGTGGCCCAGCATCACTGCGAAGAGTCAGGCTGCAGTGAGCGCTCGCTCAGGATTTGGCTGTTGCCCAGTTACTGCCAGCAGCTTTCTGAAGCACAGGGTGCCTGCAGAGAGGCAGTCATTCATCAGCCTTGAGCATCACCCCGCTGTGTTGAGCTGCGCAGATCCGATGGCTATTTCAGACCCCGTAATCTTCCTGAAATGAGGTTGAGATTTCTGAGCTGGAATCTGTTCTCCCAAGCGAAGCCTAGAAACCTTTTCAGGTAGAAGTTGCAATGAGGTCCCTGCACTTTTGGGTGCGAGCACATTCATGAATAAGGATAGTGTGCAGGAGAGTGCTTCCTTCTCTGCTGCTTCTGTGGGTCCAGATCCCGCTGCGTGAGGAGCGAGCCTGACTTGTCAGGTCAGTTGTAGTGCATAGATTTTTGCAGAATGAAACGTAACCCCCACTGCAGTTCGTGTGAGATGATAGCGTGCTTGCCCACAGGAATCTGGCATTTAAATGAAACCAACTTGGTAATCACAGCGCATTGCCTCTGCCCCGGGGGGCCAGGATGCCGATGTCACCATCGCTTGAGCTGCTTTGCTGGGAAGCCGTGAACGTTGCTCCCCAGTGCGTTCTCTCTGAGGGTGTGATGCCCTCCCGCGTCACCGGGCACCGGCTCTGCGTTGTGCTTGCTTCGCTTTTCAGGCATCCTTGAAACTTCCCTTGAGATGAGGCAGGAGCCTTCCTGCAGTGATTGCCGGGATTCCTGAGTGATGGGAGTGTGTTTTCAAATGAGGGGTTAGCTAGTGTCTCCTGTTAGACCTGTGTGCGTGCCCTGCGGGCCGGTAAGGACTTAGCTCCATGAGGACTCGTGTGTTATGCAGCCGTGTTTGTATTCCTGAACGTGGAGCCGACAGCACCCTCTGCACAGCACAGCACTCCCTGCAGTGTGTCCCGTGTTTTTGTTCCCATCATCCCGGAAGCCTTTAGCGAGGGACACGCGTGGGGTCTGCAGAGGGGCCAAAGTCAGAGCCTCGTTAATGCCCAGCAAGGTTACACATTGGGTCCCAAGTGCCTGAGCCTGGGTGGCTCTGGATCTGCTGTGGCAGCAAAATGCTGTCTGCATGGGCTCCGTCGTGATAGGAGAGCAGTTGTTACTGAAATTGTGGGAAGAAACAAGAGAACCTGAGGCACACAGACACCCCCACACACACCCTCTGTTTTATCATGGAAGTGTTTTTGAGGGAAGAAGTGCTGCTTCAGTAGGCAGGCACTGCTCAGGTTTGCTCTTGCCAGAGCCCTAGTGTCTTTTAACCTGTTCCTGGGGTCTGGGACTCAGGCAGTCCCAGGAGGGAACCTTTGTCTCTTGCCAAGCGCCACGCTGCGTTGCTTTGTCCTCCTTTACTTGTGACACGAGATGGTGAACGCTCGAAGTGCTCTACAATCCAGTGACAAGGGATCGCTGAGCCTGCACCCAGGGCTGGGTCCTTTCGGGATTTGGAGAGAAAATGGACATGGAAGTGCATTTTCAGTTCCCGAGCCCAGAAACTGTTCCCACCGCTGGGATGGTTTTGGGGGATGACATTGGATTTTCCTGAGGCAGCAGCTCCTTCTCCCTGGATGACACCCCCCCCGCCGTCTGCAGGAGTTTTCAGTGACCTTGTCTTGCGTCCAGTGCAGTGAGTGCTCAACACAGCCTCTCAGTGGGTCTTAACAGAAGGATCACAACAGTGTGTTCTCATCGTCTCTACTGCCAGGTGCTTCTGTCAGGCCTTGCATTGTTTTCTGGCAGCAGAGGTGGTCAGGGTTCAGGAGGTGTTTTCTCCAGCTGCTCGGGTTTTCTCTGGCTGTCTCGGCAGCTCCATCTCCAGAGGTCTCTTGTGGGGAGCAGCTGCCTTCTGAGCGCTGGAGCTGTCCCAGCCATGGACTCCGTGGCCAGGAGCAGCTGCGAGAAAACCAGCTCTGCCTTTGAACCCAGCAGCTTTGCTTTGGTTTTCTCAGCCTGGTGGGGGTGGAGGAGCCTCTGCAGAGGAGGCGGCTGTTCTGAGGTTGGGCTTCGGAGCTCTTTGCAAAGCAGCCCCCGGGCAGTTTTCGTTGGAATGGCAAGTTCCTATCCCAGAGAGTGGCACTGGGGAACCTGCCAGGCGGGCCCAGCTCTGCCCTCTGATTTCCATGCCCTGCTTCGAGCCGTTGAGCTCTGTCACAGGCGGGTGCTGGGAGGGCAGAGATCTCCCAGAAGCAGAAGATGTGGTTGGAGTTAAATCCCTCTGCAACTGCTGCTCAGCAACAGGGGCTGGAGTACTGGAAACCTCTCTGCCCGACGTCTTCTCATGGATCTGCACGAGGCCGGTGGCTTGGCACCAGCTGGCTCTGGTCCAGCTTCACTGGTGCTTCCAGCAGGCTCTGTCTGCAGGGTTCCACCGGGAACGAAGCCTCGGGAGATTTCCATGGAGTTTTTGCATTCCCCCCCCCCAGCTCTGCCTCTGCAGAGGACCTGATGGCCCTGGGTGGTCCGAGCACAAGAGGGACTGTGAGGAGCTGTTGCTGGCAGTGCAGTGGGATCCACTGTCTCCAGCGGGTTCCACGCGGAGGCTTGGCTGTAGCTGATAATGTTTGCCAGATGAGAGGTGCTGAGTGTGTTAGAAACACCCCAGGCAGTCGGGTATTACAGCGTGCCCACTGCTTCAGGGATGCCACCGTTGGCACAAGGTGTTTGTCTTGGGCTTGGGGGGCAGATCTGGAGGGGCTTGCTTGACCCCAGTTTACGTGAGCTGCCATGAGGCCTCGGTGCCTCTGCACGCTGACTAAAGGAGTCTTCAGCGATTTAGAAAACCTGCAGAACCTGCTGCATCTCTGCAGAACAAAGGTGACAGGAGGCCTCTACAGTTTTACTGACACTGCTGCCTTTCTCCCCACAGCCAGTGGTTTAGTGTTCTGAGTCAAGTCCATGCATCCACAGAGCAAGAGATCCGAGAGATGCATGACGAGCAGGCCAACCCGCAGAACGCTGTGGTAAGTCAGGGCCTGCGCAGCGCTGCAAAGCAAATCCGTTTAGAAACCAGGGGCACCATGGCGGCCACAGGAGCTGGGACACTGGCTGGAGGCTCCATATCCTTGGTGCTGTAGCTACACAAGAAGAGAGTTCTTGTGGAATTCTGATTCCTCTCCCGTTACTAACCTCCATGAAAAGTGAGTGATGCTTCTAGGGGTGCTCCTTCCTGTGGTTCCCTGCCGCACCACAGGGTGTGGATTTCCAAAGATACAGGTAACGAGATACTGAACAACGCAAGAGATTTGGGATTCATCTGGTCCTGCTCTTATCCTTCCGTTCTGCGTACTCTGGGAACAGGTGGGACGCACCTGGCACCTGCTGCCAGGCAAAGGGAAGCGACAACATCTGCGCCATGGTGCCAGAAGGTTGTCTCGAGGAAAGGACATTTGTTTGGGGAGGCAATTCTAGGTGAGAATTCAGGCAGGTCTGGAAGCAGAGGAACAGAAGAGCTGTTTCTGGGCTGCATCCAGCTCATCTAGAGAGTCTTTCACTGGACCCCTTTATCTGAACCTCTTAGTTCTCCCCTCAGCACTTTAATGGTTAAGAGGAACTGATGCCCAGATCTGCAGTTTGTTCTTGATCAAAGCTGCTGCTCCTCTGACGTCTCTTTGAGAAGAGGACTGTGAGTAAATGTCTTCCTCCTTTGTGGATTTGTTTGTAGGGCACGCTCGACGTGGGACTAATTGATTCTGTCTGCGCAGCTGACAATCCAGACAGGTAGGTGGGAGCAGCTGGAGAAGAGCAGCTCGGTTTTTAGCCTTGCTTTAGGAGCCTCGTACAGGGCATCGTAGCACCCTCCTGTTCAGCTTCTCATCCAACAGGGTTGCATTCTACAGGGACGGGAATTATTTCCCATGACAAAATCCTCTTGTAACAGAGGATGATGCAGCATGAAAACCAAGCAGCAGAGTTCTTAGTTCTTGAACTCCTAGCGGTGTTTGGGGGGATAAAAAGAGTCAGCTTCGTGCAGTTCCATGGAAGGCTGCCGCCTCCTCCTCACACACGTTAAAGCTTCCCAGCAAAGCTCCCCGGTTCCCAGCCCCGTTTGTTTCATCATCCAGCACCCTTCACAAAGGAGGTGACACTGAGCCCCAGCGAGTGTGACAGGAGCACTGGATTCTGACCGCTCTTACTCCTCGCGTTATTCCCTTCGCTCAGCTTTCTCATTTTTCCTCCTAGTAATCTCAGAATCTCAAAATGATGAAGGTTGGAGGAGACCCAACATCGCCCCAACCCCACCTTGTTGCCTAGGGCTGCATCTGCCCACTTTCTGACCCCCCTCCAGGGACAGCGACTCTGCCCGGCCCGTGGCAGCCTGTTGCACCCCCTGACCAAGCAACAGCTGGCACGCTTCACTTTTATCCTGGTCCTGCCATCCATCCAGCTTTCACGTGGCACACGCCATGGGGGATGGTGTTGCCTTTGGTGGACTGCTCCAACCCCACCAGCGACTCTTTGGTTGGTTCTGACGGCTCCCCAGTTACCTTCTCGTGGGAACCATGAGAGGAAAACCCGTGAGCTTCCCGTGCACAGGGTGCCCCGACCACATTGTTCTCGTGTTCCGCATCTCATACGGTTGCTTCAACCTCTGCGTGCTCCAGGATGAGAGAAATAGGGGATAAAGGGTCAAAGCGGGTGTTGCAGACTGAAGAGTCTGCCTCTCTAACCACCAGCACATCTCGCTTGGGCTAACTCTTCGTGCTTCGGTGAATGCTGGAGCAGGATGGGGTGGAAGCCAGGTGCTCATTAAAGACCGATGGGACTGTCTGCACGCTGCGTGAACAATAGCAGGTTCAGTGTTCTCATGCTGCTTTGCTGTAGCCCTTTGTAAGCGGCAGTGGCTTCAGCTGATGTGACTACTGACGCAGACGCTCCAAACAGATCTGCCCCCGTCCCAAGCTGACTGTCCATGGGAGGTTTTTCTCACCACAGATGGATTCAGAGACAGGACGAGGTGCAGGTTGATGTCGCTCTCCCGCTGTTGTGAGCCCCAGCATTTTGGTGTGAATCCAACATAGCTGACTCTTCTCCAAAGCTCTGTTTTCTTCAGGTCGGGTGCTTTAGAGGTGGACAGGGTTTGTCTGAACAGAAATGAGACCAGTGGGCAGTTCAGGCTGTGGCGGGAGAGGTGAGGGGTTCACGTGCTGACTGTGAAGGTCTTCATTTCTGTCCATAGACCAAACTCGTTTGTGATCATCACTGCTAATCGTGTTCTTCACTGTAATGCTGACACTCCTGAGGAGATGCACCACTGGATAACACTGCTCCAGAGGTCCAAGGGGGACACAAGAGTGGAGGGACAAGAATTCATTGTGAGGGGTAAGAACTAAGTGGGGCAGGACCCGAGTAAATCGCATCCGTCAGCCTTGCACGCGGTCGTTCCCTCAGTACCGCGTGGGAATACACCAGCCCAGCTCTGTATGGTGGGGGTTACTCACGGAATCCCAGACGGGCAGAGCTTGGAGGGGACCTCTGGAGATCAGCTGCCCTTGTTAAAGCATCCAGGCAGGTTTTGAATGTCTCCCCAGCAGGCGACTCCACAGCCTCTCTGGGCAGCCCGGGCCAGTGCTCTGCCTCCCTCAAACTAAACTTGCTCTTTACGTTCAAGTGAAAGATTCTGTGCTCTGGTTTGTGACCCCTTGTCCTGTCACTGGGCAGCACTGAGGACCATCTGGTCTCATCCTCCTGGCACCTGCCCTTCGGATGTTTCTGAACATTAATGACATCTCCCCCCAGTCTCCGCCAGGCTGAACAGGCCCAGCTCTTGGCCTGTCCTGGTAAGAGCAGCGCTCCTGGGTGTCCTGTAAGGAGCACTGTAAGGGTGGCAGAAGCACTGCTGGAAGCTGACTAAAGGGTTTTTCTGGGAAACCGGTGAAGTTGAAGACATTTCATATTCATGTACTCGACTCCTCTGAGTTGTACTCAGCTGTTCAACGCGTGGGCTCCTCAGCTCACAGCGTGTCTTCACTGCTGCTGGAAGCATCGTAGAGCTGACTCACAGCAGCCCAATTCTGTCCGACCCTGTTTAACCACAGTCAGCGTGATTCGGGTGATGTCTCTAACAGGGTGGCTGCACAAGGAGGTCAAGAACAACCCCAAGATGTCTTCCCTGAAACTGAAAAAGCGCTGGTTTGTTTTGACGCACAATTCTTTGGACTACTACAAGAGCTCGGAGAAGAGTGCCCTGAAGCTGGGCACGCTGGTGCTCAACAGCCTGTGCTCAGTGGTCCCACCCGACGAGAAAATCTTCAAAGAGACAGGTAACTGCTGGCTCTGGCTCGAGTGCGGGCTTGGTTCCCTTCTGTCCTGCTACCTAGGAACGAACAAATGGTGCGTAAGAGTATTTTGAGTGCAGTAGAAGGGTTGCAGTTGGAGTTACTTGGGTTACCAAGCCACTGTGGCATTTTACCCGGGATGACTGGGTGAGGAACAGAGGTAGTCAGGTATGCAGGTGTAAATCGACTCTGCCAGCAGTCAGGTTATCATAGATGGACTGTGCCGCTGCAGTCGTGTGCACGGGCTGGGGCCTTTTATAAGGAGAGCTGCTGCGATTCATGATGCTTCCGTTGTGCTAGGTTACTGGAACGTGACCGTGTACGGGCGCAAACACTGCTACCGCCTCTACACCAAACTGCTCAACGAGGCGACCCGCTGGTCCAGCGCCATCCAGAACGTGATCGACACAAAGGCCCCGATCGACACTCCGACCCAGCAGCTCATCCAGGACATCAAGGTGGGCACAAGCAGGAGGCCTTGGCGGTTTGTACGGTGGCTTTGCCGTGTCGGTCGTGAAGCAGCAGGCGAAGGCGCGGGGACGGCACGACGTGGGCTGGAGGGGTGCCGTCCGAACGCATTCACTGGGCTGATCAAGGGATTTCTGTCTAAGCGGGAAGAGCGCCGGTGATGAAGGCAACTCGGAGGGCAAGAGGAATACGTGTTTCCATGAAAACAGTAACCAGCTTTACTGGTTTGTGCAGCTTGGCGGACCCTGCTGTGTCTGGCAGCAGAGCAGTGTGCAGGCTCCTGAGGGAACGAGAAGTCAGTCTAGGAAGGAACAGGGTGTAGAGGTCAGGGTGGCTGCCTCAGGTTGCCAGCGGTAGTTTTTCTGGAGCACTTTGTTGGGGCAGCTCCTGCCGGTTGTAACTGACAAGGCCAGTTAGTTGTGACAGAGAAGCACCTCTCGGTAAAACTCGAGGACTCGTGTCTTAGTCCCAGTTAGGAAGTACTGCAGGGAAAATGACTGTAACACGGAAACAGGCTTCAGAAACCCTCCGTGTGTCTCCTGCAGCCCTGCTCCAGTCGGGTTTGTGCTGCACAGAGTAAACTTATGAGAGGCCTGAGATTAGCAGAGGCTGAGTGTTCATAGCCTGCAGAGTGCCGTGGCAGCCACAGTACCCACAGCTGCATTTGGCACCCGCTGGTGACTAACTCTTTTCTCACAGCCAGGGGCACAGCGCGTTGCGTTAGTGTTACTGCTGAACCCCGAACTCGGCTTCTGTCCCTAGGAGAACTGCCTGAACGCTGATGTGGTTGAGCAGATTTACAAGAGAAACCCTATTCTCCGTTACACTCAGCACCCGTTGCACTCGCCGTTACTGCCTCTGCCCTACGGGGACATCAACCTGAACCGTAAGTCTTTCAGTCGCAGACACTCTTCTGCGTGTGACAGACCGAAGCAGAGGGTGGGGTCTTGCGGTCAAAGGGCTGTAGTAAAGTGATGGGAGGCGACACACGGATTGTCCCGGCTCTCTTCCAGGAGGTAGAGAGTACCAGTGTCCACTCCATGGCTGTGACGGGAGGGAAGGCTGCTCTAGCTGCTGTAGCACAAGTCTGTACCCCTCAGCTTACGACTGGGAAGACCAAGTTGGAAAAGCTTTGTGCTGAAACAAGCACCCGGACCAAATTCATTCCACATCCTTGACTCTTACTCTCCTTCGCAAGCTATTGTTGCCTCCTCCCCATGCAGGGAGCTGCAGAGGCCACCCTTTCCAGTCAGGAGGTTCCTCGGTTGTGGTGGGCAGGATTTAGAGCCTAGGAGTGGCTGTGGCTGTCAAAAGTAGTGCTCCGTTTACTCCCGCAGTCACTGTGATCGTTCACAGCCCGTGAGGGAGAGCCTTGGCCCCATCGCTAGCGCGCAGGTCTGTTTGGAGTCGACGGACTCACAGCAGAGCTGTTGAAGGCTCCACCTGCAGTACACACCAGATAGCCGCCTTTTCCAGCGGTCGGGAGGAGGTCGCTGTCGTGGCAGCGATGCAGTCTAGCAGAGTTGTTTGGGCTGAGCTGAAACGCTCCTGCTGTAGGCAGTGCTGCTCCTCTGGCAGTGTCACAGCACGGTCACGCTCTGCCTCACGAACCGAGCGGATCCTCATGTTCTTGTGACAGTGAAAAGCGGCAGACCCTGCGGCGGGGGTGTGGGCAGCGCCGGAAGGAGGGTTCTCTACACAAACCCTCTGACCTAGCAACACCCCCTTTGGGGTCCCCGCGTCAGGAAATTTCAGAAGGGGATTTCACTCGATTTGGGACAAATGCCAGGAGCAGAGCAGCTTAAAATGAGTTGGCATCGTACGTTTGAAATGGGGAAGACCCCTGCCAGTGTCTCCCTTACCAAGGGGCGCAGAACAGCGTTAAGCATCGATGCTTTCCTTTTGTATCTCAGCCTAAGCACCTTCCTCCCTGCTTTTCTTTTGCAGTGCTGAAGGACAAGGGCTACACAACTCTGCAAGATGAAGCCATTAAGATATTCAATTCTTTGCAGCAGCTGGAGTCCATGTCTGACCCCATCCCTATAATCCAAGGTATCCTCCAAACAGGACATGACTTGCGACCTCTCCGGGACGAGCTCTACTGTCAGCTCATCAAGCAGACCAACAAAGTGCCCAACCCTGGGAGCGCAGGGAACCTGTACAGCTGGCAGATACTCACCTGCATGAGTTGCACGTTTCTGCCCAGTCGCAGCATCCTCAAGTATCTCAAGTTCCATCTCAAAAGGTGAGAAGCTGTGAGCTACTATGGCAGGAGAGTCATCCAGACACCCATAGTGTGTAGACATCCCCAGTGGCCTGCAGCCTGTACCCCAGGTGCCATTTGCAGCTGTCCAGCCTGGTAAAAACTCCTCCTCCTGTTTACAGTAGTTCCTTGTGGAACTCGTGACACACAGTAAAAGAGCATCTTCATGTCTGAAGATGCGTCTGAGGTACCAGCGTCTGTTGGCAAACCTCATTTTGAGGTGTCAGCAAGCACTGAAAGCCCCCTGACTGCTGACAGTTCAGCGCTGGGCAGCATGGCCGGGGTGGTGCAGCGCCAGAGCGCAGTGTCGTTAGAACAGCTCTTCCAGAAGCCTCCACAAGGTGACTCTCTGTGCCAGAGTGTGGACTCTGTCAGTCGCTCGGCTAAATCCAGTGGTTTGATGGACATTTGCGAATGCTGGTACCGCAGAGACACCTTGCAGCTGAACGGAGACGGGGGACACAGAACTGTTACCGTGGAACGGTGCAGTGATGGTTCACGTCTCACGTTTAACGCGGTTTGCAGACCAGCCTGCCGGCTTGAAAACCTGCAGCTGGTAGCAACATCTGTGCTTCGGTTTCAGTGTTGCGGGGGCATAGGCACCTAGGGCGCTTCTGTAACCCTGCCGTGACCTCCTTACGCCCTGCGGAGCGTGCCAGCTCAGTACTGTCCTGGGTGGGGAAGTGCTCGGGGGAAACCAAAGCACTGCAGTAAGTGGAGGTGGTGTTTCACAGCCTGCGGCTTACAGTAGGAGCATTTGTCCCGCAGGGTTCGAGATCAGTTTCCAGGGACTGAGATGGAGAAGTACGCGCTCTTCACGTACGAATCCCTGAAGAAAACCAAGTGCAGGGAGTTTGTGCCGTCGCGGGATGAAATCGAAGCTCTGATCAGCAGGCAGGAGATGACGTCCACAGTTTATTGCCATGGCGGGGGCTCCTGTAAGATTACGATCAATTCACACACTACAGCTGGAGAGGTGAGAAGGGGTGATAGAAGGGCTTTGGCGCAAGACACTGTCCCGTTAGGTGCTGGTTCCACACAGCAGCCCCGGACACGAGGAAGCAGCAAGGGTTTCCCTGCCATTCTCTCCTCTCAGGGGAGAGGCTTGCAGAGCTGCCCCTCAGCTCCGCAGTGTGTCCTGCAGACATGCCTGCTGTGGGATTACCCAGCAATGGTGCCCTCTTACGAGAAAATCTACAGGCAGGACTGAACAGTGCAGTAGAGGCTCTGTTAGAACAATGAGCAGGGGTCCGTGTGCTGAGAGCCAGGCTCCTTCCCCAGAATTGCCTCTTTGGTGAAATGCAGCGGTTGTATCTGGCCGGGGGAGAGCGCTTAGGTACTCTGAAGGAACCCAAACTGGAACTGGACAACAACCGTGCCATGAGAACGCGCGAGGAACGCGTCGAGTCCGGTGTCAGACCTGGCTCTGAGTTCTCTCTGTCCTGCCTGTGGTGCTGCATCTCTGTGCTCTCTTCGCTAGGTGGTCGAGAAGCTGATTCGAGGCTTGGCCATGGAGGACAGCAGGAACATGTTTGCTCTGTTTGAGTACAATGGAACTGCTGACAAAGCAATAGAAAGCAGAACCATCGTTGCTGATGTCTTGGCAAAGTTCGAGAGGTGAGTGTGCCTCTCCCTCCCTCCCGCCAGCTCAGTGAGCTCCCAGTGCCGGTACTGCTGAGTTTTCTCTTTCTCCTGCCTGTGTGTGGTGACGCAGAGGAACTCCACACAGAGCCGCTCCTGGAACAGAAGTGTTTGTGGTTTAGGCTGTTTTGGAGGAATTCACGAGCCACCTGTTCCCTCCGGTGGGGCTTTCCTCTGCGTTGGCACCAGGACACTGATGCTGTCATCACTGCATCTGCATTCCCTTTTCATAGAACCACTGAACCACACACTGTCAGGGGTCGGAAGGGACCTCTAGACGTCCAGTCCAACACCCCTGCCAGAGCAGGATCCCCTAGATCAGCTCACACAGGGCTGCATCCAGGTGGGTTTGGAAAGTCTCCGGAGCAGGAGACTCCACCACCTCTCTGGGCAGCCTGTGCCAGGGCTCTGTCCCCCTCACAGGAAAGAAGTTTGTCCTCCTGTTGAGGCGGACCTTCCTGTGTTCTAGCTGTCCCCGTTATTTTCTGCTACCACAGATTTTCCCTCCACTACCTCCATTGGGGCTGCCCCAGTACTGGGAGAACTGAACGCCAGGCAGTGCTGCAGTGCAGCTGCAGTGTTTTCCTTGCAGTAAAACGAAAAGGGCCCTGTTAAAAACCAGCAGCACCCAAAGCCCAGTCCCTGTTTGCCAGCCCTGCGTTACACACACGGCACTCAGCCTCCTTTGTCTGGCTAGTGGGCAGGGAGGGCTGTCTGCGGTGCTGTGCAATTACAGTTCGCAGCAGGGCTTCCCTCTGCTTTCAGCAGTGCCCGACTGAGCCCCAGTGCAAGTTTGCTAAGGGAGTTCGTGTGACAAACGCTTCTCTGAGAGTGGAGTCAGCATTCTAAGTGTTGTCTTTGCAAGGGGCTCCAGATACACACGGGTATCTCTCCCTTCTACGTGACCGGAGTTGGGTCTTCTGCTGGACACAGCTCCCGACCACCGCAGGCTGGCAGCAGGGGTGACAGCTTGGACTCCAGGTGTCAGTTTAGAAAGGACTTCCACTTCACAGGTCTGATCTCTGTCCCTCTTCGCTCCACCCTGCAGGCTTGCTGCTGCTGCTGAGGCTGGGGAGATGCACTGGAAGTTCTACTTCAAGCTCTACTGCTTCCTGGACACAGAAAACGTCCCAAAAGATAGCGTGGAGTTTGCCTTTATGTTTGAGCAGGTAAAGGACGGAGGTTCTGGTCTGAGGCAGAGGAGGCAAAAGGCGAGGGCTTGAGTGTGCTGATGAGTGTGCTGATGAGTGTGCTGAGCTCGGCCCTATTGGAGATCAGGAAGCCAGTGACATTGATTTCTAATGAGAATTAAGTGTGTCAGCAGCTGAATTCCTGTGCTGGGAAGGCCCTGTAGTTGCCTGGGAACGCTGGCTGCTGGCATTCATTATAGTTGGTTGACCTTTCCCTTTCCTACGCTATGGCAAATGGCTACAGACCCTGGCAGTGGGCAGCTTCATTCAGCTGGGCGCCAGGGGCAGGGCTCTGTAAGGCTGCCTGCAGTGCCAGTCCCCGGAGTTCAGCTGGGGAGCACCCTGATGTGATCGAGCGCCGACAGCTGTCGGTTCGCCTGTGTCTGAAGGCTTTCCCTCTTCCGTGTGATCAGGAAAGTCTCCTCTGAGTTGGGTTCTCCATTCTTGGTCACGGCTCACATGTCAGAGCGATGCACTGCACCGTGAGCTGCCTGAGGTCTCCTTCCAGAGCCCCTGCCTGCAGCTCAGTGCAGAACTGGTTCCTGCTGGCCAGAGGATCTGGGTACTAGATTGCCTGGGTCAGGCCAAGGAACACTGCCATGCTGACTGCCTGCTCTCACGTGTAGAGGGGTCGGCCCGGCGATGCCCCTGCTCTGGGATCAGTTCAGACAGCAAGAAAATCCGGGGGGCTGTGCAGCAGACACTTGGCGTCGCACTCCTGTTCTCAGAGGCAGATTTGCTGTACTGGCAGCCACAAGAGGCACACTGGCTGCAGCAGATTGTTTTCATGCTCTGTTCTGTGCGGCCTGCTGCTCAACCAGATGGCTTTTGTCTTGCCAGGACCGGAGGCGTTTCGGTTGCAAAGCGGGGCACACGCGATCCCCGTGGCAAACGTTACGGCCGTGCCCGAAGGAGGGGGCTTAGGCCGTTCCAGCATCCCTTGTTTGCTCTAGTAGTCTGGTGGTGATGACGGCCACTGATTTCTTTTCCAGCCGGTTAAGAGAAAACTCCCTCTGACCATCAGTACTGACTGTAACCTCCAAGGCTTAAGTCTGAACCCCTTACTTCATGAGGTGCTGCAGAAACCTTGCGGTTCTTCCTCGTTAAATACTGCCCTTCCACTCTGTCTTAACTTCAGGCTCGGTGGCTTCACCACCCGTGGGGGCAGCCTGTCAAGAAGTTCTTCCTCATATCCAACGTAAACCTCCCCTCTTCCGATCACTTACTACGAGGGAGAAGAGACCAGCCAATCCCCTCGGTGCTGCAGCCTCCTTTCAGGCAGCTGTAGAGAGGGATGAGGGCTCCCCTGAGCCTCTGTTTCTCTGGGCTGTGGTGTCAAGGAGATGAAAGTAGCGAGAGCCAGGCTGCTGCACAACTGTGAAGGCCGGGCTGGGTGTACGGAGCTAGGAGCTGAACGGGTCTGTGTGGTGCAGAACGTCACGTTTGACGCTACAGACCACGACAACATTGCTGACTCTGTCTGGCATCCGGTGAAGGCGTGCCGTGTCTCCCAGTGAGGCTGCTTACCGAGCCTGGCTGGGTGGAAGCGCCTGTTTTCAGTCAGATTGTTGGTAGAAGTCAGCAAAACCAGGTACCCGTCTCCGCCTCGTGTCCCGAGCAAGGATGGCTGCTTGCCCCGCAGGTGTTCACAGCCCCGCTGCTTTCCTCTTCGTTGTTCGCCTCTGTTCTCCTTTCATTAATTCAGTTGCTCTCGGGACTGAGTTCAGGACAACCTACACCAGTACCCCAGTTCCCCTCTCGCGGGTTCCTCACGTAACCCTCGTCGTATGCGAGAGACTTGCAGAGAGTTTCCGTGTTTGAGTCACTGGAGGGATCGGTTATTTCGGACCCTGGGTCTGCGGGGCAGGAAGTCTCCTCCGCGTCTCTCTGTGTCCCGCGCAGGGCCGGCCTGTGCCTAAAAAGCTGCTTGTTCTCCCGTTGACAGGCTCACGAAGCCGTGATCAGGGGACACTACCCTGCTCCTGAGGAAACCCTCCAGGTCCTTGCGGCTCTGCGCCTCCAGTACCTGCAGGGGGATTACTCCCCACACACCGCCGTCCCGCACGTGGAGGAGGTCTATCCCTTGCAGAAGCTCAAGTCTCGGATCACGCAGTCCACCAAAACGTTCACTGCGGCGGAGAAAGCTGAGAAGAGACGAGCCAGCTTCCTGGAGGGAACGCTGCGGAGGAGCTTTCGCAGCGGCTCTGTCAGCAGGCAGAAGGTTGAGGAGGATCAGATGTTAGACATGTGGGTCAAGGAGGAGGTCTCGGCTGCCAGGGCCAGCATTATTGACAAGTGGAAGAAACTCCAGAGGATGAACCAGGAGCAGGCTATGGCGAAGTACATGGCCCTAATTAAGGAGTGGCCCGGCTACGGCTCAACGCTCTTCGATGTCGAGGTAAGACCTCCTGAGCACTCAAACCACAGTTGGTGCTGACGATTTCCTTGTGGAGTAGTGAAATCAGAAGTGTTCTCTCAAGGCTCAGGCGTGGTAACGGGTCAGCACTAGAAGCGCCCGAGCATCGGGAAGCACTGCAGGTAGGTAAATCCAAGAGTCAGCCGGAAGATGCAGAGGGACAGAAGGGAGCCTGGTGGGTTGCAGATGAGCTGGAGGAGTGGAAGAGCCTGTGTTCAGACAGGGGCAAGTGCACCTGTGAGAGGTGTCCACGGACAAAGCCATCAGCAGCTGAGTGGCCTGAGGCTCCCGCTGTTCCCTCCACTCTTAATTCATGTTTTTTCCCTGTAGTGTAAAGAGGGGGGATTCCCACAAGAGCTGTGGCTCGGAGTCAGTGCCGATGCCGTCTCTGTGTACAAGCGTGGGGAGGGCAGGCCCCTGGAGGTCTTCCAGTACGAGCACATCTTGTCCTTCGGTGCCCCGCTGGCGAACACCTACAAGATCGTGGTGGATGAGAGAGAACTGCTCTTCGAAACGAGTGAGGTAAGGGGAGGAAGGAGTCTTGTACTGGGTCTCCTCTTCTGAAAGGTGGGTGAGTTACTGCTCTGAGTAATCACTGCAGATGTTGCAGGTCCATGCAAGGTCCCGGTCAGGCTAAAGAGCCAAAGGCCAGCGTATCCTGGGTTGTGTCACAAGTGTCACCGTCAGGTCAAGGCGGGTGGCTCTGCCCCTCTGCTCTGCTGAGACCTTGCCTGCATCCTGTGTCCAGTTCTGCAGTCCCCAGTGTCATTAGGACACAAACTGGAGTGGTGCGGAGGAGGGCACGAGGGTGATCAGAGGGCTGGAGGACCCTCTGCGCTGGGGGTGGGCTGAAGGAATTGGGACTGTTCGGTCTGCACCTTAGAGCAGCCTTCCAGTACCTGAAGGGGGCTGTGGGAAAGCTGGAGAGGGCCTTTCTGTGAGGGCTGCAGTGACGGCACAAGGGGATGGTGTCAAGGTGAGGGAGGGCAGGTGGGATAGGATTTTCAGAAGTCCCTCCCTGGGAGGGGGCTGAGGCCCTGGAACAGGATGCCCAAGGGGACTGTGGCTGCTTCATCCCTGGCAGTGTTGGATGGGGCTCTGGGCACCCTGGTCGGGTGAGAGGTGTCGCTGCCCATGGCAGGGGGGTGGCACTGGGGGAGCTCTGAGCTCCCTTCCAACCCAGCCCAGTCTGAGTCAATTGTCACGACAGTACTTGTGTGTAACCACACCGGGGTCCTGGGGAGAGCTCAGCACTTGGGCCTTGTTAGTGTCTCAAGGAATCGGTGGGCGTTCACCTGGCTCAGACCTTTGCTCTCGATGCCGTTGGCAGGTGGTTGACATCGCCAAGCTGATGAAAGCTTACATCAGCATGATCGTGAAGAAACGCTACAGCACCTCCCGCTCGGTGAGCAGTCACGGGAGCCAGGGCAGCTCCAGGTGAACGCGAAACCGGTTCCACTGTGCTCTAAACGGAACAGACCGCTGCTTGGCCTCTGCACGACCCGACGACACTGAGCTGGCCTGTGACCAGCTAACCGAGAACCAGAGTTTCCACGGAAAATCCCCCCGACCGCCGTTTCAGGAAGAGATCGTGGG
>VZRI01009279.1:311595-339477 GCA_013397515.1 Upupa epops | reverse complement strand
CTCTGCCCAGCAGAGCAGAGCCCCGGCCCGGCGGCTGCGCCTCCGCCTGCCCCCGGCTCGGGGCTGCTCCCGGGGAGCTGCGCAGTGCAGCAGAGCCCGCCCGGGGCTCCTGTGCTCGGGGGGAGCGCGGAGCGGGCGCGGGGGAGTGCGCGGGCCTCTGTCTGCCAGCACTCCGGCTGCTGTAGGAAAACCCTTCTGTGCCCGCGGGAAACTTCCCCAGGACTTCGCCCCGCGCGGGGGTCGGCAGTGCCCGAGTTCCCCGCTTTCTGCCCCGACCCGCTGCTGCGGCCGCTGGTCTCGCGGGGCTCGGCCTGGTGATGCTGCCGAGACTGACTGAGCCCGGTCTTTCTGCGCCCGGAGCCGCTCCTTCCCGCCTGAGCGAGCGAGAGGCACAGAGGCCAGGAGCTGGATTAACTGCAGCTCCACGCAGCTCTCTTACCCGTGTGGCCCCGGACCAGGAGATCCAGGCCATGGGAAGAGCTCTGTGGAGCTTCGTGTTGCTCCAGAAAATCTCTCTGCACAAACATTTTCAGAACCGTTTTATCCTCGTTAATCCCGGGAGCAGCGTGCGTGATGCCCGGTTTGGGCTGACCTCTGTTACCCGTCTCGCTCTGAGGTACCCGTGGTAGATCCAGTAGCTGAGAGTTACATGGGTTTGCTCTCCCTTCCTGCAGACTTCAGAGGTGCTCTCTCGCAGTGATTGGAGGAGTCATAACGCTCTGTTCCCTCGTGGCAGGGCCCTGATGGTTTATCAGGAACAGCCCCCAACACCACCCTCTGTCTCAAGGGTACCAGCTGCTGGGCAGCCCCTTTGCTGCTCTTTTGCCTGACTTTGATCGTAGCCAAGGCTCATCCTGCAGGCGCCGTGTGATCCCTCCCGTTGTTGTGGCCGGTGTTTGCGGTTACTCTGTCACAGTGTGCAGTTCACTCGTTTTCTCGCGGTCCAGGTGAGCCAGAACGGCAGAAATCGGGGCAAGGACCGTGTTGATTTGGTGCTGTGGTGCCTCAGCAGGAAGCTCGCTGTCCTAGGGCCAGAGACGTGTCAGAGGTGGAGACTACTGATAAGGCGTGCAGGAACAGGTGTGGTGGCCAGTAAACTGCTGTGGTTTGAGACAGACGAACAGGGAAGATCTTGTTAGCAAAACAAAGGCAGCGGTTGTTGGAAGTCCTGTTTCGTGTTTCCTTGTCCTGGTTCACCTGCCTTTAGTTCACTCTGGGGTTACTTTCCCAAAACCCAGTGCCTCAGGGTAAGTGAGGAGCTCAAAGCAGGTTGCCCTGCCGCCTCAAAACCCTCACTGGAGCTTCTGTCTCTGATCCCTTCAGCAGGAGCCATAGAGTTGGTTGTGCACTGGTGTCATTCTCTTGAGATTACAGTGCAGTCATCGTCAGAAGAGAGAAGAGAAACTTTCTGGCGTGGGCGTCCACCCAAGGGGCTCCTTACCCAGCTGCTAGTTTCGTTCTTCTCGCCTTAACGTGCTGCTGTGTGCCAGGGGGTTGTGAGACACTGGTGTTCCAGCTGTTTTATCGTGCCCAGCCGCGGGGCAGGAGCTCGCTGCTGGCTCTGCAAGGCGACGGAAGTACCTGTGTGTTGGCCTGGTTTTCCCAGCAGTCCCAAGCAGCCTGCTCCAGCACAGCCGGGGTCCCGGGGCAGCACACGCTGAGGTGTGGCGTCAGGGTCTCCTTGCTTTCGCCTGGGCAGTTCTCAGCCTCTGTGCACTTTCCCAGGACCTGTGAAGGCTCTGGAGGTAGAAAAGTGGAGCAGGAAGTTAACCAACTGCTTGTTAGTGACAGAGAGCAGGGCTCTGGCTGGGAGGTTGCTCCACGGGAATGAAGATTGACCTTGTTTGAGAGCCAGACAGCGTTATGTAAAGCCCTGGACAGGCTACAGCGTTTTTCAACCGGTGAGATGAAAACGGGATCAATTGGGAGAGCAGCCGCACGGGATAATTGGGGGCCGAGGGAGAGCCGGCCTAGCTGAACAATTAGGACCAAATCCAGGGTGAGGCCCTTGCGGGAGGTGGAGGTCCCAGACGCAGGGGAATGGCTGACCCGCAGTGCGCAGCGGGGCTGTCCTGTCCTGCCCAAGCCCGAATGCTGCGTCCAGAGCAGTTGTCCCACAGCAGACGGCGGCGTCTTCTCGCGTTAACTCGCAGTGCTGGGACCTTGCAGGCAGCGAGCAGAATTTCGAGCAGAAGGCAGTGGTGGGGCACGATGTGCTCCGTGCGGGACACACACGTTACGGGGTGCTGAGAGCGTGCAAGAAAAGGAGACTGAGGGCAGCGTGGCAGAGGCGGAGCATTTGACACCAGACGGCTCCTGCTGTGTGAGAAAATGGGATTAAGATTTCCTGCGTGCTTTGCCAGCGCACGGGTTAGGTGAGGCCACCCGGGCGTGTTTCTGCACCAAGAAAGGAGGCCGTGGTCTTCGATTTTGTGCCTTTAATTCAGAGTTGCTCTAGGTTCCGTACAGATAGCATCCTCCGTTTGCAGCCATGGCGTCCCCTGTCCCGGGCAGCCATTGATTCTGCAGCAAACAAAGACGGCGCAGTACCCGGTGAGGTAATTCTGATGTCCTCAGCCGGGTCAGATGTGTGGGTGCTACAAATACCAGAGCGAATTCAGGAGCGGGGGCTCTTCTCCCTCTTCACACAACGAGAGCAGTAGCACTGACCTGTTCTGTCGGGCTGGGTTGCCGTGCGTCGCGTCGGTGATGCCCTTAGAACACTGACTGTGACACTGTCCCACAGCTGCGCTCTGGAAACCACTCGTCACGCTGGCAGTGCTGGCTGCGACAGACGGGGCAAGGACACCTGGGTGGGGGCGAGGACGCGGATCTCTGGGACGCAGAGCTTGCGGCAGGGTTTTCTGATGGGGTTGCTGGAGCTGACCCGCACGGGTCTGTGTTAAAGGGGAGAGCAGCGGCCCAGGCGGGTTCAGGATGGAAGGGTCCTCAGAGACCAGCCAATTCCAACACCCTGCCAGGGGCAGCGACACCTCTCACCAGACCGGTTGCCCAGGGCTGCATCTGGCCTTGGCCACTGCCAGGGAGGGGGCGAACTGTGCGGTGCTTCCAGTCAGCTTAGAAGTAGTCAAGGCTTGTTTTTTCTTGGATTCTAGGTTTGTTGCACTGACCTCGTGGAGAGTTTATCATCTGACTTCTCTCATCATGCTTGGAGTGCTGATTGTGCAGATAATAAAGGATCTGGTGCTCTCGAGGATGAGAGGTAAGGCACGGGACTGACAGAGTTCCAGCTTGACCAGCTCAGTTCATACCCTGTTAGCTCATCGCTGTCTCCACTTGGACAGGATCATGATTGTAGAAGCACTTGCTGGTCTCAAGGGGAAAGTGCTGTGATGGGCTCTAGCATCTTGAGTGATGCTTGGCTGCACAGAGGGGGCACTGGGGGGTCGGAGTGAGTGTAATTGCTGTCAGCGAGCAGTCGCTCTGCCTGCAGCTGAAAACACATTCTTTGCTAAAGTGCAGCGGGCATCGTGGAGGCGCTGTGGCAGAGTGCCTGTCGTCAGCCTGTAATTGTCACTGGCGAGGTCATACTGCCCCGTCATCACCTGATTCCCTTATCGGGGAGAGGAGGCAGGAAGACCTCTGTCTCCCAGCTGACAGAATTCCGTGTCACGATAGCCAGCGTTTTCCCTTCACGGCCCCGTTTGGTGGCATCGCACACAGAGCTCGCAGCAGTCGGCGTCTGGAGTGATCCCCAGAAACACTGCTGGTGACTTGCCATCGATGGCATCGGCCTCCAACAGGCGGAGCGGGGACACCTCCTCCTCCGTAGCTGCTTCCCACTCTCAGCCAGCCACTAGATGGCCAAGGCTCTGCGGGTTCCTGGGGCTGGGGAAGGGTTTGTCGGGTCGGAGAGGTGAAGATGCAGGGCTGTCAGATGCCGGCCTCTCCGTTCGCAGTTACAGAGAACAATTTGAGAGCTGTTTCTCTGAGTGAGTGCAGCCTTCGCCATCTAACCCTTACACAGGCCTCCTTGTGCCCCGAATCTGAGCGTTCCTCGGGAGTAGAGCACAGTCTTGATGCGATGTCTGGTGCAGAGCGTGCCGTTTAATCTTACGTTCCCACAATTGCAGGTGCCCGGCTCTGGAGGACCGTCGCCGGCAGGTAGGAGAGTCATTTCTAATACGTTGGGTGTTTAATGTCTCCCTCTTGTCGTCCGTTGGGAATTGCAGGCATAGCCGACCTTCCCCTCTCATTACAATAGAGCTGGATTGCTTTGATCTTGGTTTCTTTTCCAAGTTTAGTACCTATTGCTCCTCAGTCTAAGTCCTCAGTAAGGTGCATTGTTCCCTGATGCGAGTGAGCTCACGCGCACTCAGCACGTCAGAGGCCTTGGGAGCGCTTTCTGCAGCGAGACGGGCGCCCTCGGTGGTTTCTGGGAGTCGGTTGTAGGGAAAAGCACTCTGGCGGTTCAGGCAGTAACTGCCTTTCGGGACACTGCTGTAGCAGTGCCATCCAGAAGCTTCCTGTGGTTTCCTGTCCCCTCGTTAGTAACCCGCACAAGCAGCTGCTCATCAGAGCCTCACATGAGAGTGAGCCGACAGCCCTAGGTGGAGAAGTCAGTCGGTAACTGCCAAGCCTTGTCGGCTTGCCGTCGCCTGTGTCGTCTCTGGGTTGTGTTCCCGGTAGTGACAGTCAGCTCAAAGCCCCCGGGACTTCACGATGATGTTTTTCCGCAGTTCCTTGCAATTGGTCTCCATCGTTCCCAGAATAGTTCCTCTCATACCCAGCGACTTCTCCGGCTCCATAAGAGCACTTGATGAGAGACCTTGCTGAAAGCCTCCTCCGAGTCTCGGTGAGTGTTTGTGGATATCGGTTTTCGTCTCCAGCCTGGTTGACTCTGCGGAAGCGCAGAAGGTCCTTTACAGCACTCAGTAGGGCCGGCACGTGCGTCCTTGATGGGGTTTCCTGACGGTTTGCACAGGGCAGAGATGAGGCTTTGCCCCTTTGCATTTCTCTGGCTCTCGCGTGCCTTCTCTGAAACAGATACTGCTTTAGGCTCTGCGCAGTCCTCTGCTGCTGAGGCAGCTGCAGGAGCAGCCGCTTAACCTAAGTGAACTGTCCGCTGATTACGAACTCTTGCACCTTCCCGTGAGAGCTCCTTGGGCGGCTGTTGGCTCTTCCTCCGGAGGCTGGCGTACACGTGCCTCTTGATTGTGCTGAAAGCGAGGAACTGCTCTGAGCTGCTGAGGCTGCTAGCAGAACGCTGCTGCAGAGCGTGCGAGCCAGAGCCCGAGCAGGGGAAGTTCTGAACAGACGGGCAGACCTCGCAGTGTTCTTCAGGAGACGAGCAGTTGGTACGACCAACCTTTTGAAACGGCGCAGAGGCAGGGCAAGGCCTGATGTGCGATGGCCTGATGTGCGATGGCCGTGTGCCCCGGCGCCTATCTTTATCCCGTTGCACAGGCACGCTTTCACCGCGGGTATTTTAATGCCTTTCTTACCGCTTTCCATTTTGACAGCTGAACAACTGCGAGAGATAGCTCGCAATCCTGAAGTCACTTGACTTGTCACCTTAAGGGGTATTTATAGACCCCACGTGCAGGGAGCCCCCAGTTTAAATAGAGACACTGCTGAGAAAATGGACTCTCTGGCTCCAGGGCTGAGGTCCTGAGCACCGGCTCTCAGGTCTGACTGCAGCCTCCACGAACGCAGGGAGCAGACGTGACCGAATTCAGCGTTTTCACTCGGGCACCGAAGAGTTCACAGTTTGGCTGGTGCCAGGCACCAGAGCGTGGGAGAAGCCTTTCCCCCTCCCTGCAGTGAAAGAGCTTTTTTCTTGTGCTGACACTGGTCTGCGCCATCTCCTGTAGGCATGAGCGCAGCTTTGGGTGTCGTTTGAGGAGCAGGGGGGCTTTGTGCCACACACACAAGTTGCTGAGTCAGATAGCCAAACCTTCCCCGGGAGTGTTTATCGGAGACACCTGCCTCACAGTCTGTCGGGGTACTGCCAAGCAGAGGGTGCTCGTCCCGCGATGCAAATCGGCATCGATCTGGGAGTGCGTGCTGTACAGCAACGCTTCTGGAGCTGCTTGTCCCTACACATCCGTTCCAGCTTTGTGAGGACAGCTGCTGGGAGGAGAAGTGGTGCAGGTGTCCTTGCAGCCCCTGCAGGCACTCCTTGTCAGGTTCCAACATTCCAGACAACTCACAAAGCCTGTCGGGTGTCTGAGAGTGAGGAGAGGAGAAAGGAAACAGGCAGCCCCCAGCTAATTCGAGACCTCGCTGCACGAAGCAAGAAGGGTCCCCGAGTAGCGAAAGGAGCTGTTTATAAACAGCCAGAGTTACTGCCGTGCAACAGTCACCGCTTGGAATCTTTAGAACGGTGACAGTCAGGAGAAAGCTCAGAGTGAGTGGAGCTGGGTTTATGTCGTAGTCGGGCGCTGACCTTTCGGTGCCTCTGGTTGGCAAACAGGAGCGTTGGATTTCAAAACGCGTGACGGAAATTATTTACGGGGGACCGAGGCCCTGGAGCTGAGGCCCTTCTTTTTATTTGGTTGTGTGCGGGCGCCTGGTGGTTGTGACACGTGAGGGTGTGTTTCCCAGCACAGCCTCTGATTAGTCACTAATTTAGTAAGGAATGTCCTTCCAGCGCTTGCCTGGAGCACGTGAGCCTGTCGGCAGAACATCATCGTGCGGCCCTGGAGGTGTTTCGACACGGAGTTGAGTAAAGCAGCCCGGCTCTTTTGAAACAAACCTTGGGATATCCCTGCCTCAGTCGCCCTTATTTGTCCGTGTTCCTGAGCTGGTGTGTTTCTCTGCTGAAACTGCCTCATGCCTCGAGCCTGGATCCCATCCTTTTGGTTAACACTCCAAGACGTTGCGGTCCCAGTCCCACTGCAGATCGGCTCTCCGAAGGCACGTTCAGGGGAGCACGTGCTCGGAGTGCCCTTCCCGCTCCGCAGGTTTCCCCACTGCTTCAACTCGAGTGCTCAAACTTCTTGAGGAGACCGATTTCCTAAACGTTTTCAGAGAGAAATGCTGATTGCAGCACGAACCTGGGGACGTTCTCGAGGGCACCTGGCGCTAGGGTCACAGCCCCGTGTGCCACAGCTTGGGTCCTAGAGGAACGGGGAAAGCATGTGTGTTTCATACTTGGAGGCCAAAGTCTGGTCATGGAGCGTAATCTGCTTTCCCGGCAGTGCTCTCAGCTCGCAGCGAAATGTCATCCCTATTATCATCTTCTCGAGGCAGGGTGAAGGTTATCGGGCCCTCAGCACTTGGGGCTGAGTGTTCCGACAGCACTTGCCCAGCCTGTTCAGGGGATTCCTCTAAATCACAGTCGTGCCTGTGTCCGTGATGACAGGCTCAGCCGCAGGCCCTCGTTGATCGTCGTTCCTGGCCTGAACCTCTCTTGACCTGTAGTAACTCAGAAGCCATTGAACTCGGTAGGGTTTTGGGGAGGTCGGTGCAGGCTGATTTCACTGAGCAGCTACGTCGCTGTTTGGTCTGCTCCTCGTACAGCTCCTCGCTTTGCACAGGGGGAAGGAACCAGCTGCTGAACAGGAACAGAGTGGGACTGCTCAACCCGAAAGACAGAGGTTCCCAAATGCTGAGTAGCACTGTTGGATCACACACCACGGTTAGAGATTAACTGGTGTGTGGGTAGCTCTGCAGGTCTTAAGACAGAGGGTGTGTACAGAGAACAGAGTAATGTTACCAACCGTTATATGAAGAATCTCTGGAAAACTGAGGGGAAGTGTGAAGGTGTTTTTAGAATTACAGAATCCTTGCTGTTGGAAAAGACACCCAGGGTTATCAAGTCCAGCCGTCAGTCCCACCCCACCATGCCCACTAAACCGTGTCCTGGAGAGCCATGTCTACAGGTTTGTTGAACCCCTCCAGGGATGGTGCCTCCACCGCCATCACGGGCAGCCTGTTCCAGTGCCTGCCCACGCTGCTTCCCAGGTCGAGGTTCTACCTCCTTGTTACCACGCACTTGCTCAGGAGCGGGAACGCGCGTTGCTTTTAACCCTGAGTGACGCTGGCGTTGGTTTCTGTTCACGGCCCCGGCGTGGTGAAAATGCTGGTGGTGGCATCAGCGTAACCCCCCCACACAAGGTGAGGTGGTTGAACCTTCGGGTTTCCATTCCTCCCGGGAGCAGGGCCTGCAGCGGGTGTTCTGTCAGGAGTGTGATGTGTTTGCTGTGGCTCAGCTGAGCTCTTTCAGACTCCCTGCGTGCGCAGCGTGGTGGCCAGTGTTTTCCCATCAGCACTGTTAGAAATGAGACGCAGTCCTGGATGGGGTGAATAGAGCAGGGTTAGGTGTGGAAAGCACCACCTTACTCTCCTTTTAGAGGAGGGGAGCCACAGAAGGTGTCAGAGGCTGGTTCTGGAGCTGGCTGGCCAGCCAAAGCAGGTTACGGGCTGACTAACTGAAATCTCTGAGAGCCTGCAGACCCGGCAGTGCTGTGTAAATGCTCTTCTTCCACGTTACCAGCGCTGGAGGCTGCTTTCCCTCAGCAGAGACTCCTGAGCGTGGTCTGTGCGGGATGCAGCATTGCTCACTTTTGGTTTTGATGCTGCTGCTGTGAGATTTTGACCGATGCTTTTGGGTCTCTGCGGGTGTAGGGTATTTCTTCTGCCTCTTTTCCAGATTAGAAGCTTTCAGACTTCTTAATCTGAAAGTGGAGCTCGTGGGCTCTGAATCCAGCAGCTCTGGTTGTTTCAGCTGTGGCTGTCGGAAGGAGAAAAAAGAAGAGGGGTGCTATGGAAGTAGGCAGGCGCAGTGGCCGTGGGGTGTCTGTTGGGAAGGGCAGGACTAACCAATTCATGCATATTTGTATGCAGAAGATAGGAGGAGGGCAGACGTCAATCAGTAGATGTTCATTTCTGTATTGCCTGGCGTCCTTTAGACACAGGATTTCACTCTCTTTTCTTTTCCATCCTTTCTTTGAAAAGCTCAGTAACATTACCCTGCTTCAAGAGAAACGGGACTTGAGCACGGGTGGGGAAGGGTACACACGGGATGCGGTGCAGCATTCCTTTCCAGTGAGTGCTGCCTGAAACACAGTGCACCACATCACTGGCTGGCTGAGGGACCATGGAGATCATCTGCCTCAGCCTCCCTGCCCTGGGCTGGAGTGCCTCTCAGCCTGACTGAGACTTGTTTGCTCAGGGTCTCTTCCAGCCTGGCCGTACGGGCGCTTGTTTTTTAATCTGGCGAGTCCTTTGTAACAGCTTTATTTTTAACTTGGATTTGAGGTGTGACATCCCCAGGCCAAGGCCTGCATCTCGGGCAGGGCAGGCAGGTGTAAGTCTTGCTGAACTCCCTCCTACAGCAAAGGGAGTTTTATGTGAAGATCTGTGGAGCAAATAACTTCCAAGAATACATCAGCAATAAGTCAAGGTGTTCAGTGGAAGGAAGCACCCCTGGAGGAGCTTTGCTGAACAACCTGCATGCCCAGTCCTGGGAGCCTTGGGCTGCACAACACAGCTTTGGCAGCACAGACAGGGTTGTGTGGGTGTTGAATATTAATAGAGATGCAGCTGGAGTGACGGAACCCTCGTCATACAGACAAGAAGAAGCCACAGGAGGAGAGCATCCGTTCACCCTCAGCTGTTCAGAGGCATTTGAGCTGTTGTGGCAGAAAACGTCCTCCTGTCGGCACGCTGAGGGCTGCTGCAGTGTGCCGGGCTTGTATTCCCATGGTAGCTAAGACAGGCAGGCTGGAATCACAGCTCGGCAGCAGTTGATTCATCTCAATCCAAGTCTCACCTTTCCCTCTGTGCTTTCAGAAGAACTGCTAAGAGACTGGTTTTCTTCTGTGAATTTCGTCCATGGAGAATAGATTTGCTGCTTCTGGCAGCTCGTGACTTGCGCTTTGTGGAGAGGAAGAAGAAGGTGTTTCTACAGTGGGAACGAGCTCTTTGCTCCTACACCGCAGTGTTACCACCGCAGGGTTCGTGTCGTGTTGGTCCGAGTGCCGGTCGGTTCTAGTGGCGGCAGAAAATGTACGAAGGGGTAGTGATTCTCCCTCACATGACCATGAGAAAGAGACCCAACTGTTTTGTCTTGGCTGTGCTTGCACTAAACACCCTGTCAGAGTGTGTGAGGTGAGTCACCGCTTGTTTATTTATAGCCCTGGCCAATCACAGCCGGACGCTCTGAACTTCATTCAAGAGGAGCAGGCACTTAGGATGCCCTGTAAACACTTGCTCTCTGAGCAGGGAGCGCTCATCTCGGCAGCAAACCGGGCAGGTGCTGGGGCTGCTGCGTCTGAGAGGCAAAACAGGCTCGAAGCTCGTTGCCTGGATTATCTAGACTGGTGGAGGGAGCAAGAGAAGTCCTCCTTCCATCTGCCATGCCAGACAGCGAGGATCTGGGACAAGATGAGAGGTACTGTACGTGGGTGCTGCTGGCCACCTCGCGCCGACAGGAGGACGGAGGCTCCGTGTGACGATCCAGGGTGTGCTCCTGCACTCCCAGCCGCTCCGGCGCATTGGTTGATTCTGGAGCGTTCTGCCTGCAGTGCTCACCCAAGGGTTCTCAGGAGACAAGCATTAGATATCCGTGTCTGCATAGAGCTTGCATTGTGTGGCTGTTGTGTGTTTCTGAAAACCAGTGCTGAAGGGGGGAAGTCCGGGTTGGTTTTTGCCTCCTTGCTTTTCCCAGCGACAGTGACACTTACAAGGCTCAAAATGTCACAGACACAAATAGTTTAGCTGGAGCCACGTTACTGGCAGCAGCAGAACTCATTGCTGCGAGGGCACTGTGTCCCGCCGAGTTATGCCTGTCTTCCTGGAGTTTGGCTTTATCTTCAGTAGCTTCTAAATCCATTGGGCACAACAGAAAGCAGCTAACAGTTTAAAAATAGGGATTTCTCAGGCGCCCGGCACTGATTCTGGATGCCAAATAGACCGTCCCAAAGCAGAGGTTATTGTGTTTAGCTCTGGCAGTTTATAATCCTGGCTGCTTAATGGCCACAGGGTCTTCCCCGGTTCCAGTCTTCCCTGTCTTGGTGCCGATCAAAGCGTTGGCTCCGAAACAGTGTCAGGAATTGGCTGTCACGTGTGTGTGAGTCGAACTCTGTTCCTGTGACACTCCGCGGGATGTAGGGGCACATCTCGGGGAACCCCAGGGGAGCATTTGGGTTTGGCCTGGATTTCTTCTCGTGAGCCTTAACCACTGGGGGTTTCCTGTGCCTCAGTTGCTGTGCTAGAAGAGATGCAGTACAGAAGACACGTCTGGCTGCACATCAGCGTGTCTGGGCACGGTCACCTGAGCGGTGGCACTGGGTTAGTGGGGGTGAACGGATCCCGAGGAGCACAGCGGGTCTCTGCAAGGGTGGTGTCACCCACACATTTCCACTTGCAGGGATCTGTGCTGAGCCCTGCAGATGTGACTGCAGTAGGGAAAAGGATGAACGTTCCTGGGGCTGTAACCTGAAGGAGTCCGGCGGTAGAGCCTGCTCCCCACATTTATCGTTTCTGAAACCACCCTCGAATTAATTGACCCCGATCCTAGTCCCTCCTTCCGTGTCTCTGCTGCTGAGCAGAAGCCGTCTGATCAATGTCCTGAGATCAGGCTGCCTTTTGTCTCGGTGGGAACGGCGAGGCTGCAACTGCAGAGCCACCCTGGTGAAGAGCTGATGAGATTTGGCCCAGGGCAGAATATTTTAGTCTGAGTTAAATGAGAGGGAATAGGAGGAGGAGCTGCAGGAGCTGCACTGGAGCAGAGTGTGAACTGGGCTGGGGAAAATCCCTCCGGATCCACAGGGGCAGAAATATAAATGCAGAGGCCGTGGGGTCGTTTCGCAAGGAGGGCAGCGGTGTTTGTAGGGAAGCTGTAGCTTGAACCTTTTGTGACTTGAGTGAAAATGGCAAAGCTGCCTTGTTTTGTGCCAGTTGATTCTGAACTCCAGTCTTCAGGCTTTTTCAGAACGTGCTTGGACTTGGGTCAGTGGAGATCCACTTCAGGGTCAGGCCGGCACGGCACGCAGTTGCTCAGAGCACGCCGGTTTGCACTTGCAGAGAAATAGCTCATTTCTCTGCCAGTGTTTCCAGAGGAGGGGAAGAGCGAGAGCGTTTGAGCTCCGTTTGTGCTTTAATTCAGTGCACAAAGCTTGGCAGCGGGTGGGTAGCTCATGGCAGCAACTCAGAGTAATGCAGGAACGCATCACAGGGCCTGGTCGCCTGCTCGTACTAAATGCATGAACACCCACCAGAAGAGTCGGAGCAGAGTTGCGGCCACCTCGTAGCGTCACACAGAGAGGTTTCATGGTTCTGCAGGTGGAAGCTATTCCTGTGCAGCTGAAAATCGCATCTTCCTTTCCTGTGCAGCTGCTCTGCAGCTCAAGGAGTGGCCAGCTCGTCTTCCCCAGCCGTTTGACTTCGAGAGGCCCTGAGGTAGGAGTGCCCCAGCCGAAGGTGTGGAGGCTGCAGGGGTGAAATTAGCCGGTGCTGTAAAGAAGGATTCAAAGATTTGTCTTTGTGGGAGAAAAATAAGTGTGAGGCAGCTCTGCCCAAGCAGTTGAGTTTTGCCAACAGAGCTTTACACTCCTGCGGATAGAAACAAGGCTCCCTCTCTTTTCTGACCAGAACCAGTGCAGTAGCCATGGCCCTTCGGCATCGCCAGTTTGTCCGTTACAAATGGGAGGCTGACCTGTACCCTCCGCTGCCCCGTTGGGAAGACAGCAGCACATGGTCACAGCTCAGTGCTCTCTGCTGAACCGACAGCAAGCCTGCAGTAGCGCTCCTGTGGCACTGAGACCCTCTGTTTTCGAGCAGAATGCATTAAAAAGGCCACAGGTACCGGCTGAGCCTTGGGACTCACAGCACCTGACTGTCGGATCACGTTTCACGTTTGGAATGACCTGCACTGGGAGTAGCTGGTGCTCTTCCCAAGAGTAGCGAGGGGCAGTTGCAGGGCTTCCCCTGAGAGCTGACCTGTCAGCGAGAGGAGCTGGCTGCCGAAATGCTCCTCCTTTAGCTGGAGCCTATTCTGTGCCTCTTACAAGGCCTGCAGCAAGAAGCGACAGCATTCAGGACAGCCTGTTGTGTTGAGGAGCCTGGGTACTGCAGTCACCTTCCACGGAGTGGGAAGTTAACCGGTTGGTTTTGATCTGCAAAAGAGACAATACAGCTCCTCGTTAAGGGTTTGTACGAAGCTGAGGCGAATAGAACAGAGCAGCACTCCCCCTGCAGAGTAAAGTCTTGGGAGTACTGGGTCCTTTTCAGGTTGCTTTAAGCGAACTGCAGGACAAGATGCGCTCCCTGTGTCTCTGTGGAACGCTTGCGTTTATCCTCCTAACAGGATGGCTTTCCTCTTCAGAGAGTGGTGTTCTTGACTTGTAGTGTGGGGGGGAAGCTTTCATTCGCAGGACTCATATTGTCCAGCCACATTCAGAGAATCACAGAGCCATAGAAAGGCTTAGGTTGGAAGTGACCTCAGAGATTACCAGCGACACCTCTCCCCAGACCAGGGTACCCAGAGCCCCATCCAGCCTGGCCTTGGTCACTGCCAGGGATGGAGCAGCCACAGCCTCCCTGGGCAGCCTGTGCCAGGGCCTCAGCCCCCTCACAGGGAGGGATTTCTTCCTAAGCTCCAGTCTAAATCTTCGTTCTTCTAGTTTGAGCACATTCATCCTCAGCTCCAGGTTGCCAGTGAGGTTTGTCCTTGCGTATCCCTGTACCTCACAGCAGCATCATTGTGAGCACAGGGTGTCCATCCCATTTCAAAAGACTACTGCACAGCAGATGACCTGTGTTCTCATGCACTTGTTTTGGGGGTGTAACTTTCAGCTCTTCCGCCCTGATGAGTCCATCCTGAGCTGCCTACAATTACAGAGTCTGCACAGCTGCACGCGTGTGTGGTTCCAGTTGGGAAATCAAGCTGTAGAAGCTCTGTAATTACTGACCCCTTGTTTACATAGGTGCGATCCCCGGGATCCACCCCAGGACAGCGTACGCTGTCCCTGCTGCGGTTCCCAGTAGCATATCTGCGTGACACACACCACCAGAAAAATCCAGCACATCACGGAGAGATCTTTAGACCTGTAACGTGAGAGCTGCTGACCTTTCTGAGAGAAATACCACGGGGCTGTGCGGGAACAGATGTCTAGAGACAAACCGAGGGCATGACACCATCCGTCATTTGTGGAGAACGCAGCGCCGCTGACACTGCTGGCCAGCGCCTGTGACTGTGATGGCTTGGAGCATCTGGGGAGGACAGCGGTCTGTTTATCTTTGTGCAGCTGCCAGGTAGCAGTTCCTGCCTTTGCCCAGTGGTAGAAGCTGTGCAGCCAGGAGGATGTTGGTCGTTTTCTCCTTGACTCCCTTCTGTTTCATTCACAGTAGTTTTAGAAGCCTGGTATTTTCTACCAAACTCAGGGGAAGTGAAGGGAGCAGAGACTCTATTCCTTCTGATTAAAGGGCAAACCCTTTGGAGGTGTTCAGCATAATGTGGCTGTTGTACCCCCAGAGGAGTGCCTGGATGGGAGGCCCAGAGGCTGTTTGGTGTGAAGCACAGGGCTCACGTGTGAGGCATTTGTTGATGTACTCCGAGTAACTCCACCGATGCTCTGCTGCCCCACTCCCTCCACCCTCTGAGGATCCATTGCTGCTTTCAACCCCCTGGTTTCTGGGTGCTGCTCACGAGGGCTCTGGGGAAGAGGGAAGGATGGGACAGACATTACCAGGGCTGGCAGTTCTTGGAAGGAGTGAACAAGAAGAGGCAGCACATGCATCTGCTTGTTGCCGTGAGGAACCACAAGCTGACTCCCTTACACCTCCACTTGTCTCAGGTCAGGTTAAGTCTTCAAGATGCCTTTGGTGTTGCTTGTAAAACAGAAAAGTGCGGCTACAGCAGGACTGACAAAGGTGTCTTCTCGTTTCTTGTGGCCTACAAGAAACCACAGGTATCCTTTTGCAGAACAAACTTGATAGTGGGTTTGTAGTGCTCTGAGGCAAACGTCACCTGTTGCATCCACTGTTCCTGCTTGGCTGCTTCCTCGTCAGCCTTTGCCCACGCTGGCTTTGTGCTGGTGGTGAGTGCATTTGAAAATGGCTCGCATTATTGCAGTTCAGGCCCTCGTCTTCCTCTGCCGGGTTTTGCTGTTCAGGGTACGGCAAGCCAGCCACGTACAGCTGCCCTGTGTAGCTCAAAGCTCTGTCTTGGCAGCAGGCATCAGACCTCTCTGACTTCTGCCTTTGTGCCACCACAGAGTTCAACTTTGTCAACAGTTGAAGGATAGTAGCGAAGCCTGTGAACGGGCTTTGTCATTGTGAACACTGTCACAGGAGTAGTTTTCACCACTAGAACAGGCAGGCGGCTCTTAAACCGCCTGTTGGTAGTGGTGCGGAGGGCTTTACACCAGCTAGAAGCAGTGCTTCTCACCAAGGACAGCTGATCCATACTAATGGCAGTTCTCGTAAGACAAAACCCGTCTCCAGCCTTCCTTTAGATGGAGAGAGGATGGAAATTGAAGTCATTAGTCACTGCTGATCCTTGAGTCGTTGAAAGGTTGCGTTTACCTGTGGTGGCAGAGGCAAGCAGCCGCATGCAGGGCTGTGCGGGGCTGCAAAATGAGTTGCTTTTTCTGTCTCTCTCAAAAGTCCTTCAGTCCAGCACAGGAGACTCATCCTGTGGATTTCAGGGATTCTGGTTAAACTGGTTGTGAGCTTTTCTTGGAGGAGGAGGAGGAGGAAAAAGACCCTCACCCTAAGCTATCTCTCCTGAAATGAGCCAATTCTCTTGCCAGAAAGATCAGCAGTACAGTTCTGCTTTGTAAAACACCCACCACCAGGTTCCTGCAGTTTGTGAACTAATTCTCAGGGGTCTGAAATATCTTCAGCTTTCTCTGTGGGGTCCACATCAACAGCAGGGCTGTTGTGCACCCATGCAACCAATAGTGCACGGAAATGCGAGTGCGTTGAGAGCTTCGTCTGGTGGCTCTTCTTAGATCAGGGCATGACACGTGATGCCCAGCCAATGCTCTAAAGCGTAGTGGTGTCTGTCGGTACAAAGGAGAAGGCGCAGCTAATAAACTGCAGTTTAGCAAAGGGAGGTGCCTGTGTGTCCTGGGGCTGACAGGAGCAGCCTGTAACCAGCTTTCAGCTGAGAAGAGTCCGGGCGCTCGTGGTGACATTTAATTTTCACAGCATGTGCCAGGCAAGGTGACTCAGCACTCTGCTGTTGAGCAGTTGTTCGTGTGGAAGCTTCTGATCGCTGCAGGGCTTCACAAGCGAAGGCAGATAATATTTTTCACTCCTGGGTTCACACAAAAACCCCGAAACCTTTCTATTCCTGAATAGTGAAGTCAAGGTTTGGTTGTTATTTCTCCGCACCAAGTTCATACAGGGTGAAGTTTCAACAGGAGAAGCCTCTTGAGCGCTGGCTGATGCTCGAGTGTCAGCTGTCCCAGGGAACGTGTGGAGGGTGTTTGTATTCTGCAAACACTAAGGTCTGTTAACAGGGCCTTGTGGTGTTTTAACAGCTAAGTAGCTGAGTGATTCTTGGGAACTAGGAGCTGCTGGTCTGCTCTGACAGTGTGTGCCCGCCCCTCCTGCTGCCTCATGCTTTCATCTTTCCTCGCTGTAGTTTGGGGTTACCCCATGACTTAGCCAGCCTGTGGCAGAAACGGTTGCCCTGCACATTTAGTGGGGTAACTGAGGACAGTAACACTGGGATCGTTCAGGGCATCCAGCCTGAGCTGTGTGGACTGAGCAGGGAATTGAGTGCGAGATAGCTCAGTAAAAGCAGGGCTGACTTTGCTTCAGGTCCTCAGCATTTGCAGGGTGGGACCTCTGCACGTGGTCCCAGCTTGGCATGATACCGACTGGCCTGTGTGTGTCTTTCCTTTCCCTCGCTGTTTACAAACATCCTTGTGGCAGATACCTTGTCTCCAGGATCACAGGGTGCTGTGTGAGCTGGTCCGCTCCCGACGGCAGGCACAGGCTGCCTCCTGTTTTTCAGCAAGTGCTTCAGTCCAGCTTTTACAGTTTCGTGAGGCTGGGTGAGGTCCCGTCCAACCCAGTGGCTGTGGGTGGTCACAAGCTGAGCGCCAGAAACGGTTCAAATCCAGTAAGGAAATGAGTGTAGACATCGAGATTTGAAGAGCAATTTCGTTCTCCCTGAGCTGGATCACAGTCTTTACGGCCATCATAGCTTTGGAACAGGGTGAGGAATAGAAAAGAAGTACACGGGGGGGTCTGGCTGTCGGGTGGCAAGGAGAAGTACCGTGGTGTTAGAAGCTTTGTAGCTTTTAATGACAAAATAGTAAGAAGAAACGAGTTTGGGGTTCAGTTGTGTGTTTAGATGGTAACTGCCTCGAGCGTGGTGTTTTCTGACAGCCAGGATGAATAAGCAGTGATTTCCTCCCTTGTCGCGTGTGTGGACTGAGAACTGCTGCTGCAGAGCAGAGTTGGTTTCTTTTGGAAAGGCTAAATTAGCCCAATATGAAGTGCACGTGCTGACAGGTTTGTGAGCGCGGCGACAGCCCTGGGACGGCAGGAGGCTGTAGCTTTCCAACACGATGCTCTACTTCCATCTGAGCTGTAGCCAATGCGGTTTGCTGTTTCTGTTTGCTTTTCAGCTGGGAAGTCACTGATTCCAGGCAAGACTACCGACTCCGAATAAATCAGTGCATTTCAGAAACGCTGATGAATTTGCTTGTATTTCTGCAAGAAATGTCCCACTTTAAGGAGCAAAACCCTGGCAAGGTGAGCACTGCCGGGGAAACCGAGTGTGATGATGTTTAATTAACGGGGGAGAGAGATGGGAAAGGAAAGCCCAAGCATCATTTAAAAAGCCCAGCCAACCACAGTGGGGGTGGCGTTCGGGCATGAGCTCCTGCTGACGTGTTCCTGTGGAGAGCACAGGTAGATTGTCTGCAAGCAGAGCTGCTCTCCATGAAGGTTACAGTAGTACAGTCCCACCTTCACAGCTGCTGGAACCTCACCAGTCAGCCCGTGGAAAGGACATCACAACATCACAGTTATAGAAAAACTTGAACAAGCAGGAAGACCCTGCAGTTCCTAAAGAAACACAGGCTGTGTCTGAGTAGCTGCAATGCGCAGGCACGCTGCACACTGGCTGCAAATGCAGGCAGTTCCTCCTGTCTGACTGTGCTGGTTCTGCTGTACAGGTGTAGTTTTTCCTGGAAGGGGCAGGCTGGAGAAGCCAGTTCATGAAGCAGTAGGAGTGAGGTTTCTTCCTCCCAGGCAGGAAGGATACAGTGCAGTAGTTCTAGCCGAGAGTGAAAAATACGAACCCTGCAGAAGTGCATCGCAGCCATAGTAGGTGTCAGTTGTGTCTGCGTGGCTAAGTGCAGTTTAAATGATGAGGAGGCCTTTTCCTCTCTGTTGATCTCGGTGGACCTGGCCACAGAATGTTTCCTGAGAGCAGACCCTTCAGAGTTAACAACCAGCACGCACCGTACCCTAACTGTAGGAGTTTAGACTCAAAGCACAGAGCAGCACCAGGGTGAATGCACTGCAGAGACGGGTGCACTGTGCCACGGGCAGTTGTGTGTTGCAGGTAGTAAAGTTATTTAGAAACAAGAGGGGGGTTGTCGAGAGAAGGAAATGCACTGTCAGCATGCACATCCCATAATCTGCTCGTGGTACCACAGCCCTGTGTGTTAAGGGACATCTGAGACTGAGTTAGGAAGGGGAAATCTGACTGCAGGTTTGGCTTTCGTTGCCCTGACCTCCCTCCCTAACCGAGTCGTCGTTGCAGTGCCGTAGTTACAGGCAGATCAGACGCCAGACGTGTGTGCACGGCCGTAATTAACCATTTCACCGCACCCTTCCTGTGCGCTCCCAGCAGCTCAGTCCTGCGCTCAGCTGTGAAAGATGCGCCGCGCGTCTGTTGCGGCAGCAGCCAAGTCTGGCACTGAACATTCACCCCACTCTAGTTGATGACAGGGATGCTGGGGTGCCAGCAAGCACCAAGAGCCCGTTCAGCAGCACGAGAGACAACCGTGTCACAGAGACACAGTGAGGGAGAAAAGGGCTTACAGGAGGGACTGTTTGCTCTCGTAAGCGCCGCAGCACGTGAGCACCGCAGTGTTTGACTGACTGGTACGGGCTTCTGTGCTGCCAATCGGCTCTTGTGCCTTCATTGGGGAGCGAAGGTGAAGTAGTTTCTAGCAATGTTGGCAGGAACTTGTGGCGCCTTTGCTGCACATAGGAAGCAGAGCAGATTGTTATGAGAAGGGGTGCCCGCTCCTGAGCCCAGACGCATTGTTGGGTGTCCTGGCACCAGAATCAAGTCTTTCCTCCTCTGTTTGTTAAGCCCTCCCGCTCCCTGTGGATTTGAGTTAGTTAGTGGCAGACATGGTTTGCCAGATGATCCGAATGCGCAGGAAAGGGCAGGCGCTAATGGCCGCTTTGGGTGTTTTTGCCAGTTCTGCCTCCTCGTCTGCAGCGTGTGCACATTCTTCACCGTCTTGGGGAGCTACATTCCTGGAGTCGTCCTCTCCTATGTGCTGCGTAAGTACAGGCTCTTTTCTCAGGGTGACTGTGGGAGGCGGTTTGTTCGCTGTTTGTCTCCCCGTAGGGAGCTTTTAAGTTGTTTATGTACTCATGAGGAGGTTTGCGGTGACAGCCAGCTGAGCGGCGCAGTTACGTGCCGGATGGATGGGATGGCATCCAGGGGGACCCAAACAAGCTTTGAAGCGGGGCCAGCCTGTGTGAACCTCAGGAGGGTCGACAAGGCCAAGTCGTGCAGGAGGGTTGTGGCGATCCCCAGTATCTACGCGCATCAGTGAAGAACTGATTCACAGCAGCCAGAGAAGGGTTGAGGGATTTGCTAGATGAGTGGCATGTGTACTCGCAGCCCAGAAAGCCAGCTGTACCTGGGCTGCAATAGAAGTGTGGCCAGCAGGTCAGAGGAAGTGTTATTGCCCTTCTGCTCTGGTTTCACCCCACCTGGAGTGCTATGTCTGTTTCCAGAGCCTTCACTGGAGCAAAGCACAGACCAGTTGGAGTGGGTCCAGAGGAGGCCACAGAAATCATCAGAGCAATGGAGCACCTCTGCTCTGAGGAAACGCTGGGCAAGTTGGGGTCGTTCAGCCTGCAGAAGAGAAGGCTCCGGGGAGACTTCTGGTGCTTAAAAGGGACCCATAAAAAAGACAGAGCCGAACATTTTAACAGGGCTGTTGTACAAGGACAGGGGTGCTGGTTTTGAAATCAAAGAAGGTAGATTTAGACTGGATCCAAGGAAGACATTTTCTACAATGAGGGTGGTGAAACACTGCCCATGTTTACCAGAGAGGTGGTAGAACCCCTGCTCCTATAAACACTCAAGGTCAGGCTGGACAGGGTCTGAGCAACCTCCTTTAGTCGAGGATAAGTCGTGGGCTGTATGACCCATAAATGTCCCTTCCAGCCCACTCTGTTAGACACAAGCACGTACAGAGCTTCAGGTGAGTGATCTTCATCACGAGGCCGTCAGCTCAGAAGTATTCTCAGTGTTGATTCTGGCACAGCCAGTCTGATGTTGGTAACTGAGCCGTGGCTCTCCATTACCAGAACCGTGCTGCGTCAGGCCAGTGGCAAATGCCTGCGTGACGATCACTTGTGCCTTCCTGGGGGCAAGGAAGGTCCTTAGACAGGAACGCAGCGGTATTCTCTCCACCAAGTAGGAAGGGCTCTGGAAACTGGATTTGACATTGTTGATCTGGCGGTGGCATTCCCTGGTGCGTCACTGTGCAGAACTAGCTGCACTGCCTTGAATTAGTAGTTCCCTTGCTCTTGAGGGGTTCCCTGTACAGCAACATTTCACTACAACTTTTCTCTCTGTCTCCGTTTTTATCACAGTACTCTGTGCCTTTTTGTGTCCCTTCCTTAAGTGCCATGAGTTTGGACAGAAGGTGTGCAACAGAGTTAAGGCTGTTTTGATGAAACTAGACTTTGGAGTAGTGGAGTACCTCAGCCAGAAGACGAAAGCGAGGTCTGGTGAGTAGCTGAACGTCTTCTCGATGAATGCATTCCTGTGTGCAAAGGGAATTTCACTCTGCACAGTTTGCTTTGCCCTGCAAAGCCAGGGTTTTCCTTGCCTCGAGTCCGCTACCTTTCTTGGCTCTGAGAGTGGCAGCGTGTGTCCAGCATCTGGCTACGGCAGCAAGAAATCAGTTCATTGCGGGGAACGAGGGGTAGTGGTACCATAGGGTGATGTCGTGGTGAGCAGTAGAGGCTTCTGGAGGAAGTACAGCGGAAGCAAATAGATGAGCTGGAAGGTACTTCAGAGCAGCATTCTCTCCCCAGCCGTGGCTGTGGCCTCTGCCAGCCTTGTTTTCCTCACCTTAGAAGTGAATTGCAGGAATGGCACAGCCTGCCAGCCGGTCAGAGGCTGCTGCACCGCACAAGCTGTGTGGCAGGGATCACTCTGAACCTGGAGCACATCGTCATGAGGAGGATAACCAATGTTTTCTGTTCTTTCAGAAACAGCAAAACCAAAACCCACAGAAGATGACAGTGAACTGGACATATCCGCTCTGTGTCCTAAGGTGACTTCTTTTCAATGATCCCTATCTTGCTTTTACAATCAGTGTAGATAACAGAGGGTATCTAGACTGCTGTCTCTGTCTCCTGTGGAAGACCTGAGCCTGCCCAGGGGCTGAGGTCCCGAGCTAAGCTTTACAAGTGATTCTTAGTCTCCATCTCTAGCCCTGCATTAACGCACTTAGAGCTTTTGTGACTCCTGGCCTTCGAGGTAACGGTGTCTTTGGCCTGCTAAGCTGAGACTGCCTTCCTTTTGTATTGGTTGTGCAGTGACTGCAGTGGAATTTAACAGCAAAGGCAGCTGTTTTCCTTTGCAACAGTGAAAGTGCAGTTATTCTTCAGCAAATTAAAAGACAGAAGGGCAGAGTTCCTAACAAACCTGCATAGTGTACCATACACCTGCGCAGTCCTGTGTCTGGCACCCATGGTGTGAATCAGTGCGTTACCTGAATAGCTGGGTGGATAGAGAGCACTCTAACAGCTCTCAGTGTTCCACGTAACTGTGTGGCAAAGCGTTTTCCGTGGCAATCAGCACGGAACAGGAGTTGTTGTGCAGGGTTTGCTCAGTAGCCCATCGAGCCTGACTTGGGCACTGCTGGCTTTGAAGGCGTTCCTGTGTTCTGAAAAAACAGGTACGCTTGTCTCGAGATCAAAGGCAGCACTGCACACTGTTGGCTGCGTTCGGAAAGGATAGTGAATCTTTAATTTAGCCTATTTCTTCCTGCCTTACAGCTAACCGAGTAGTGTTTTGATGCAAGTTTATGCATTCATTTACCTTACGTGTGTTTTGTAAATGCCTTCACTGACAGCAGGGTCTTACTTTCAGAGGGAGCAGCTGAAGTGTTCTGTGCTGCCTTAGCACGGTAGTGCTTTCGGCGATTACAGATTCTCGGTGCTGCGTGCTCCTGCTGGCTCCTTCAATGGGAGGCAGTTATAGCTAAGGCACTCGCTACTTGTCGGTCTCAGTATCTAAGCACTTGTTTCCTGTAGTGTGAGCTGTGAGTTTCATGCCATCTGTGGGACTTTCTCACGTGTAGGTTAGTCCTGCAGTGGCTGCCAAGGAGCTGTCAGTGTCTGACACGGACATATCAGAAGTGTCTTGGACCGATAACGGGACCTTCAACTTATCTGAGGGGTATTCTCCACAGACAGACACATCTGACGGTATGTAATGGCTTCATCCACTCCATCGGTGGATGTGAGCTACCCGAAAATGACTAGAGAACTTGAGAGCATGTTCCCACCCACCTTACAGTTCACTGACCTAGTTCACTCGCCAGTTCGGCTCTAAGGATGGTGTGAGAAACTGCATGAAAGGCCTTGCTGAGGGAAAAGTGAAACCGCATCTGCTCTCATGGAGCATTTCAGCAAGTGGGACACACACACAAGTGCAAGGCCAGATGGGGTGTTCCCAAGGACTGGCTCACCTCCTGTCAAAGCACTGTGCCTTTGAGCCACAGCTGCATACGGCACAACCCTTCCTCCTCACCTTCCCGATCTGTTTGTCCCAAAGGAAATGGAGCAAACGAAGTGTGGGCCATCTTTAGGATTAATTTCTTTAGCCCTTATGAATGCTTATTGCTTCCTTTCAGAGAAAGTTCAAACTGGTTAACTTACCTACTCGTTCCAGGCTGGATCAGAGCATTCCCCTCTGCTCGCACGTGCGCCTGTTCCACAGACCGCGTATTGTGCCGTGCATTTTGCACGTCTAATCACAAGCACTGCGCCGCCGTTCATATCGAATACTGTCTCTGTCTCCTTTCTGCTTGAAAACACAAACCAGTCCTGGTCATCTGTAGGGCTTCCACTTTCTATGAGCACGGGCAAAGATGGACGAAGTTACAACCAGAGTCTTTGCCTTGGGTTTCAGTCGTTATTGAACTACACAGCCATTCGTTTTGAGTTGTTAGTATTCTCCGGGAGTGCAAAAAGTGTGTAACGCGCTCGTGCATCCTCACAGGTCTGTGATGAATACGTGTGGGTGAAGGACCTGTCTGTCACAGGACTTGGTGTGTTTATAACGGGCAGGGCTTGTTTCATGCACAGCTAGACGCCTCTGAAGAAAGGTGTTTTCCTTAACAATTGCAGAGTAAGGTTGATGCCACATCATTCGTGGTACTGGATTTGCCCTCAAATTCAGTTGATGTTAGCAGTCACACAGAGCCGCTCTGCTCTGAGCCTGCCGAAGCCTGACAGGCTTGCAGTAGTAAATGTACTGAGAGAACTCTTTTGCGTTGGGGAAGCTTTTCGTGTTTGCTAACGCTGCTCCCCTCTGCTCACCCTGTACAGATTTTGACCGACACAGTGACCATGAAGAAGCTTTCGCTAGAGATCTTTCAGAATTTCCTTCCTTAGAAAACGGTGCTGGAACAAATGACGACGATGACTCGAGCATCGGTGTGCCTGTGCAGCACGATCCGAACAAAGAACAACCAAGGGGCAAGGTGGATCGGCCTTCCAGGCGGAGTAAAGAGAGGCCATCCACCGCAGGGCTCTCCTTGCCTTTGACCAGTGACCAAACCTTGAATTTAATGAGTGGAATTGCTGGGGATGTCATCGCAGCTGCGGTGTCTGCTGCCATCAAAGACCAGCTGCAGACCGCTCAGCAGGCTCCCTCGCACGCAGCACCCAGTTTGAGCGAGGAGACAGACACAGAGGAAGCTGATGATTTCGAACTGCTTGACCAGTCTGAGCTTGAGCAGATTGAGAAAGAGTTGGGACTTTCACAGGGCCAAGAAGCAGAATCCCAGGAAAAGAAAAAATCATCAGGCTTCCTTTCAAATCTGCTTGGAAGTCATTAACCTGCAAATTGCAGCTGGTAACGTAGAGCAAACGACACGGAACAACCCACAGAAAATGAAATGCAAAACAAGAGGAAAATTCTGAGCTGTGAGCTTTAACTGTCCCTGTAGCTGTGTTGTAATAATTGCCCTTAGGCAGAGTGACTCAACTGGACAAGTGTCAGCGGATACTGATAGTGTAACGTGCCTGGTAGCTGCACCTCGGTGTGATTGCGTGGAAATGAATTATCTGTCCACTGCTGGGCTGCAGACGAGTGGTGGGGGTCAGGTGTGGAAGAACTGGGGGAGATGGCTTTTCGTGCTTTTGCCAACAACAGGTCTTGAGGTCTGGAGACACATTTTCAGCACTGGTGGATTATCTGCTCTCAGTTGCCAGCTGTTCAGTTCAGTTAGTGCCTCACACAGCGAAGGGGGTCACCAGCGCATTGCAGTGAGGTTAATGCAGAGTCCCACCGAGAAGCATGTGTCCCGCAGCTGGCAGCATGCGCACTGCATCTGCCAGGTATGAAGCGCGTTAACCAGCACGACTCTGAGCATGGGAGCAGTGCTATCGAAGAACCCAGTTTCCTACTTAAAACCTTTGGATTATTCTGGATACGGTGATGCATTTCCACGTGTGTTTGCTGTTTTAGGCTTGTAGAGCTGTGAAGTGGCATTGGCCACCTGCTGTGTTCCCTGGTAGAGCCTGGTCCTCGGCAGTACTGCCCAAGTGAGGTCAGCCAACTCATGTTTGTATGTGCTAACACCACATAAACTGAGCAGCTTGGTCTGGCAGCAGGTGAGGGTAGTTACTGTTTGGGATAGGAGTTAGAGGGTTAAACAAACACAATAACAAAGGGCTTTTTAGATGCCACTTCCTTCACTGTGGTTTTAGGGTGCTGTTTTCCCCCCGGGACAGCTGCCATCACTTGCAACAAAACTTGTCACACACACACAGAATGCTGGGGGTTGGAAGGGACCTCGGAAGATCATCCACTCCAGTCCCCAGTTGTGTGGGCGGTGGGATGTTTGAAGACGCCTAGAAGTATTAGGTGAGGCCAGTTGCTGTGGCAGCCGTTCAGAATCTTGTTGGCATGTGATGTCCAACAAACCCAAAAGCACCTGTCTAGATTACCTGCCAGTTTAATCTCCACGTGTGCTGAGTGAGTGGCATGGGGTCTTCAGCGGGTACCTTGTATTTACCTTTCCTTAGAGCTTGTTTTTCACTTGTGACAAAGTTGAACCATAGTGCCAAGCAATAGTAATACGAACAGGACGAAGCGAAGCTAGGGTTTTTAATGTGATGTAAACCATTAGCAAAGTGGAGGGACCATGTCAGCTGCTGCTACTCACATGATTTTTCCATTTGCTGGTATTTGCAGAGGTGAATACGGTCATCTAGGACCCTCAGAACAGGCTATGAGTATCTTGCACTAACGTACATGCCTAGGTTAACCAGTGTGTAGCGTTAACTCCATTGGGACTGACTTTTGTTTTCCCTTTGAGGTGAAAAAGCAGGCAGAGGGCCGAGAGGAGGGCGCGGAGAATGCTAGCTTTGTCATTGCTTGTGCTTCTGTGTCAGTAATGCATATTGACTGTGTTTGCTGTCCTTCACCAGTACAAACATGAGCCTGTGCCTTCATCATCAAATGCATTACAGACTAAGTGGACGCTGGATCTGGATCCCACAAGATTGCAGCTTCTCCAAACTGGAAGCGAGTTTCTGGAAATGATTAAAAAACCATGGCCACGTCACTTCAACAGTGTCGGCTGCTAAGTTTCCTTTTTAGCTTCCCCTAGCCTGTATTTCCCATTTGGAAAGAAAAACCAAACCAAGCTTTTGCTGAGAAATTGGTCACTTTAAGGTAATTTCAGTTTCTCAGATGAGCTAAAAGCTTCCTCTCCCTGCTGCACGTTTAGGGTAATCCGTACAGTCAGGACTCTGGGTGCAGTTCCAAGCTGCTGCTGACACTTGGTCAGACACCCAAACACACGTGTGCTGCCTTGTAAAGGAGCACTGGGGCGGGAGGGGATGGGTGCTGTGGGATGGGGGGAGTTGGGGTGGTGAGCAGTCCTTCACAGGCTTTTCCAGAGCAGATTGATCGGACAGACTAGCTGGCTGTGGATGGGGGTGTCACAACAATGTGCACTACGTTGTTGTTGTATGAAGAATACTTCTGATTGTAGAAGTCTGTCGCGCTGGGGCACCCTTCTAGGATCATAAATCAGGTCAAGAAGGAAAAGTGGTTGGGGGGTCTTCTCGGACTTTTTGTAAAGGATCCATTCTCTGCTTCCAAGGATCAGCTGTTCTCCAGTACAAGGCTAAATGTGTTCTCATTTTTTCCAGAACAAAAAGCAAAGCAAAACTTGAACAAGCAAATCATTAAAGTTTAGGGGCACAATTATTTGTTTGAGTGTCTTTAGAGTGTTTTTTTTTTCTATTCTCACAGTAGTTGATTACATTCAAGCCCCTAAATACAGCGTGGTAGGCGGGAAGCAATTCTGTAGCGTGGAATAGTCATCCTCGGGTACTGGAAAGATGCTTAATCTTCCCTCCCCAAAACCTGCATGAAGGAAACATTGTGCTCGGACGCGATGACATTGCAGGGCCAGCAGTGTGACAGCACAACAGAAAGAAAACATTTCTTTTCCTTGTGAGGTCTCTTCCTAGCTGCCTTCACTTGGACATCCTCCGAGAAACCCGCCTTTCTCAGCCACTGAACAGCCGCTGCTTAAAAACCGCGGACAGTCATGGCCCTCTGTTCCCAGCTCCCCCGGAGCACACGGGCAGGGCTCGGGCCGGGAGGAGCTCGCTCGGCCCTGAATCACCTGCCTGCCCGCAGCACCCTGCCCGCTCCCAGTTCCCAGCCAGAGGGTGACACAGGCAGGGTGGAGGGTGGAAACCAGAGCGTGGACTTGAGAGCAAAGAGCGAGGGGGAGTGACACGGGGTGTGATCCTGCCACGGGCTCGGTGCTTCTGCCGGGATGAGGGCGAAGCGCCCGCCCTCTCCCGCCCTCTCAGCGGCTTCTTCGTCGCTGCGGGAAGAAGAGCGGCCTTGGCGCAGGTGTGTGGGTGCCCCCCACACAGGTGTTGGGGGGGGGGTCTGAGGGATGGACACAGAGACCCCCGCAGCTGCGGGTTGTCCCATCCAGCGTGAAAACACCTGCCGGGGGGCGCGGGGCTCCCTGCGTGAGGAGGGAGCAGCCCCGCTCTGCGCCGGGCGGCCCGCGCCAGCACCCGCAGTTCCCGCGCTCCGCTCCCGTCGCACTTTCCCGGGCTGTCGGGGCCCCGCCGGCTGTCCTGGGCACACGAGCGGCCCAGGGCCGGGCACCCCGAAACTGGAGAGCCGTTGCAAACGGCCGTGGCTGAAGCGTGAGCGTGGATTACCGATCGTCTGTAAAGCCACGGAATGAACACGTGCTGGGCTCTACCTTCCACCGCATCTAGCGCTTATGTAACGCTTATGTCTGTTCCCACAAACGGGGGAAACCCAAGCCGCGGGCCCATGCCCCCTCCCCGCTTTGCTCCTCCTCCGCCCCCGCGGAGGGGCTGACAGCGCAGGCGGCCGGGCGGGCCCTCCGCGCCAGCAGAGGGCGCCCTCTCCGCTCCGCTAGGGTGGCCCCGCCCTTCCTG
>VZRI01009279.1:292099-311562 GCA_013397515.1 Upupa epops | reverse complement strand
GCTGAGGGCGGCGGCTCCCTGTGAGCGCTGGGCTCGTCAGGCCTGTGCGGCCTCCGGCCGCGCCGCGGCCCCGCGGGTTGTTCTGTTTTGACATCTTCTCCCTTTTCGTCTTTTTTCTTTGCCAGCGTTTAGCTTTCTCTGTCGCTTCTGGTGCCCGCACAGCGGACGCTCGCCTGTCAGCCAGGCATTTCTCTGTCGAGACAGCCTTGCGTCCCCCGGCTGCACTGAAGCGTAAGTGAACTTAACTCAGACTGACTGTAGCGAAGACTCTGGGAGAACGAGATCTGTGTGAAGGACTTGGCTCTTCCTTGGGCTGGAGGACTGTGGGTGCCTCAGGCCTTGGTTCGCTGAGCTGCCGGGAGGGAGGGTCAGCATTCAGGGGGCAGCCGAAGTGGGGCAGAACTGGGGTTCTGTAGCTGTGGTTCAGCCTTACGCGTCTTGATTTACAGACACTATTTCTCCACCTTTTTAGTCAGGTGTAAGTGTGTGTGGTTCTAGGTCCTCTCAGTGACGTACCTCATCTTCTGGTTGGGCTGTTGGGTTGGGTTTGAGTTTTTTATTACCCCTGTGGTAATTGAGTTTATAGCTGCTGCCTGACTGTCGTGGGCAGAGCAGGAAGTTCTGCCCCTGAGGTTCCTGCTGTGATTGGCAATAAACATTGTTTGTGCGCTGGTGCTTCTGTCAGTAAAATACCTCCTGCTGGGAAAGGGAACTTTGCAAGTGGGAGAAAAATGCTTCAGAGAGCAGCCAGGATCCTTGGTGGGCTGGGAATATGTTTTCCTTTTAAACAAAGCACCTGTGACACTAAGTCACTTAATGCTTTAAGTATTTCAAGCAAACAGCATGGCCTTTACTTTCTGAGTTCAGAGCTGGGTTATTCGGATGCTGACATGGTGTGAGTGGTCTCTGATAACTCTATCAGAGTTTTGTTTGGGTTTTTTTCTTCTAGTATGAAGCATGCTGTTAGCCATTGCTAATGTTTAATAAATGTGATTCTGTGTGAGGACTGTATTTCTTTTGCTGCCTTACATGGGTGCTGTCAGATGTTGGGTTTGCAGTTGTTATTTCCTTTCATTAACGTGAGTTTATTTTCCCCACTTCTTAGCGATGGCAACCTACACTTGTATCACTTGTCGCGTGGCTTTCAAGGATGCTGACATTCAGCGTGCCCACTACAAAACGGACTGGCATAGGTACAATCTGAAGCGCAAGGTTGCTGACATGCCTCCTGTCACTGCTGAGAATTTCCAAGAGAGAGTCCTAGCACAGAGGGCAGTGGCAGAGGAGCAGAACAAAATCACTGCCACTTACTGCACAGTTTGCAGCAAGAGATTCTCCACCTTCAATGCCTATGAGAATCACTTGAAGTCCAAGAAGCACCTGGAGCTGGAGAAGAAAGCAGTTCAAGCTGTCAGCAAGAAGGTGCAAATATTAAATGAGAAGAACCTGGAGAAGGGTCTGGCCCCAGAGGGCGTGAACAAGGATGAAATGAACGCGGCGATTCAGCAGGCCATCAGAGCCCAGCCGTCTTCGTCTCCAAAGAAGACACTTCTGCCTCCTGGTAATTCGAGTGGTTCTCCAGTGTCAATGGGAAGTGCCAGCTTATCACAGAATAGAGAGCGATGGGAAAAACCCCCACGGCTGCAGTGGTTTGAGCAGCAAGCAAAGAAGCTGGCTAAACAGCAAGCAGAGGAGGAAGATGATAAGGAAGAAGGTAAGGCAGTAAATGCTGGTGAGAGGGGGCTTGGGGTAAGCCAGGCCATTGGTTTCTGTGAAAGCCCCCTGCCATTTCTGCAGTAGGGCAGCATTTTCCATCACAAGGTCTTTGTGTTGATTAAATTTGCAGCTTAGCAGAGGAGTTAGGGTTGGCCCGTGCTTGCAGCTGAGGCTCTGTGTTAGTGTCTGAACTGCCAGCTGTGTAAGATGCCGATGGGTGTGAAGGTTGAATGTAAATACGTGAAGTTTGAGAAGTGCTTGTGTGAATGTGAGCACAACTTCCTGTGGTAAATTCCAGGGGAAGTTTCCTTTAAGGAAGGCTCACAGAAAAGATTGCCCTAAAATCTGCCCCCAGGCAGTGACTGTGAGGGACTTGGCTGGAAGAATAGAAAATGCAGTGTTTTCTGTGGTAACTTCTAACTTAATTAGGGCTGTTGTGCTTAGGCTGAGCAATCACACCTGGGTTGTTTTTAAACTTCCTCTAATAGACTGGGAAGATATGGATTCTGATGAAGACATCGACTCTGAAGAAGAGATGGAAAGCACGGGAGAAGAAGAGGAGGATCAGGCGGAAGCTGATGACGCTGCTGCTGTTGGGGCCATTCCAGTCACAGACTGCTTGTTCTGTCCCCACCATTCCAGGAGCCTCACAAAAAATGTGGCACACATGACAAGAGTGCACAGTTTCTTCATTCCAGACATAGAGTACCTTGTGGATCTCAGAGGACTAATCAAGTACCTGGGTATGCCTGTGAACACTCTCTGGTTCTCCATGGGATAATGTGATGTTATTGCTTAATTTTACTTGGATGTGACTTAAAATGGTTGGGGGGGCAGGGGGCAGCATTTGGTTCACGGGTGGGATCACAGGCTTTCAGGGAAGAGTGAGAAAAGTCCCCACTGAGCAGACATGGTCCTGAACACTCCCACAGTGTTACAGTACTGTGAAAGTTGTTCAGCTAACGTGACACGCAGGACAAAGCTCTGCTGCTCAAGCATGCATGAGCTCTGTTATCCTCCTGAGTCTCCAGGATTTGCCTCCTGCATTTACTGGTGAGCAAGCTGAAAGCTAGAAACAGTCACCTTCCTTGAAGCCTACAAATAAACTTTGGAGTGTCAGAGAGGCAGCTGGTGGAGTTACGGGCCTTGTTTCTGAGAGCAGGTACTGACCCACATTCCACATCCTGTGGAATCTTCACATGCATGGGTTTGTCCCTGCTGAGACCACATGGTTGGGGCATAGGAAGAGCAGGGCTTTTCTGCATGTGGAGGACCTACAGGGCATTTCCTTGGTCTCTGCTTGCAGGCTGGCAGGTCCGGGTCACAGCAAGGTTAATTGTTGGTTAGGGAAGCTGCACTCAGGGCCATTGAAGTGTCAATGTTTTCTGCAGGAGAGAAAGTTGGCGTTGGGAAAATCTGCATCTGGTGCAATGAGAAAGGGAAATCCTTCTACTCTACAGAAGCAGTGCAGGCTCACATGAACGACAAAAGCCACTGCAAACTCTTCACAGATGGAGATGCTGCCCTGGAGTTTGCGGACTTCTATGATTTTAGGTGATGATGCTTTTGTTTTTGGTGAGGAGTACAGGTGGGCACAGCCAAAGGGACAGCTGGGTACGGCATCGGAAATATCAGCTCTTGGTATTTAGGCCCAGTTGTGATTCTGGTGGTTATTCTGGTGCAGCTGGTTCCCTGCTTATCTAGTTAGGCATAACAGCGGGCCAGGTTCTCTTCTGCTGTCACTGCTAGTGCCAGGCCTACACTGAAATGTATTTTGAATCCACTTTGGTGTGTTGGCTCTACTGGAAGGCCATAACATGCCCAAACTATTTCTTCCAATATTTGTGAGGCAGATTGTGGGCTTGATGCCTGCTGTGGACTTTTCAACTTTAAATAACTGGACTTAAACAGGACTGCTGTTATTTACAGGCCTTTTGTTGAATTTCATAGAACAGGGGTAACTTAAGTCCTGAGAGGTCACCTAGTTCCACCCCGCCGCCATGGGCGCGGACACCTCTTGCCAGACCAGGTTGCCCAGAGCCCCATCCAGCATTGAATATTCCCAGTAAGCGTTCTGTAACGTAGTCCTAAGCTGTGATTGTTCTGGTCGTAAACCCCTCCTGCGATGGTCAGAGGTGGTTTTAGTGGAGCTGCTTGGAGCATTACTGGGTCAGTAGCTGTGCGGAGCTGGTGGGCTGCACACCTGGAGCAGCAGAACCTGCTGACTGAGAGAATCAGGTGGAGGCAGGATGGTCCTTGTCTTCAGCCTGTGTTCATGGCAGGGTGCTGCTGGGAAGAACTCTCAGGCCAAGGAGGTGACACTGGACAGTGTTTGTGCTGTGCTGTAGCTGTGCGTGGCAGAAACGTGAAACAGCTCTGGATAGCTGTGGCTGCTCATGTTGTATAAACCACCTACTGCTGCTCTCCCACAGGAGTAGTTACCCTGACCATGAGGATGGGGGAGTTGTGGCCGTGTCTGGAGAACGTTCCTCAGAGAAGGATTTGGATTATGATGATGACACCATGGAGCTGATCCTTCCTTCAGGTGGGCTCAGGCTGTGTGTTACAGCACACATTCTCTGCAGTTCTCATAGCTGCAGGGTAGGACATCGGGGTGTTTCCCATCATTGGTGGAGAAAGTGCTTTCAAAGCCAGGAGTCTTCAGCGTTTTGTCCTCAGCTTCCGTTGTTTTCGACACCTAGTAGTTCAGCCTCTTCAGCATTAATGTGTGTGGATTGGGGCAGGGAGTTCCTTAGCCCACTTCACCCCTTTGTTTGCTCGTGACTCCTTCCGTAACTGGGAAAGGAGAGGTCATAACTGGGTCATAGCCCAGTGTAGGGTGTTTTCACAGCGAAGCAGCTGGTAACTAGCTTAGTAAACTAGTTCAGTACAATGAAATTATTTAGACAATCTTAGTCTTACTTCCTGTAGCATTTGGAACTCTTGCTTGCTTTTTATATGATAGGATGCCAGCCATGCAGCTGCAGAGGATTGCCTGAATGCCAGCAGGTGACTTCCGTGCTTCCTTGGAACAGCATTTGCTGTCTGCACAGTGCCCTACTTAAAGCTGCCTGATACCTGGCTGTTGGTGTCTGAGCTAAAGCCTTCTCGAACAGCAACCATCTTTGGGTTTTTTCTTCAAGGCAGAGCGCAGGGCAGAGCTCTCACAGGAACACTCCCAACGTTTGTCAAGTTCTGGGCCTCTTCAGGGTTTGTCTCAGCACGGGGGTTTCCAGTTTTCACAGTGGGCCTGACTGCTGCATTTCAGAAGCCGCTTTGCTTTGCATGACACTGTCCCCTCCTCTGAACAGGTGCCAGAGTGGGTCACCGCTCCTTAATGAGATACTACAAGCAGCGGTTTGGGCTGTCGAGAACGGTGGCCGTTGTCAAGAACAAGAAGGCAGTGGGTCGGGTGCTGCAGCAGTACAGAGCGTTGGGCTGGAGCAGTCAGACAGGTGAGTGACAAACAGGAGGAGTTCTGGGGTGTCATCACTCTGCAGTTCATCAGGTCGGTTTGGTTTTCTTCATGTTTGTGAGGTTTGGCGCAGCAGTTTGTCTTCCAGTCAGTCAGTCCCCGTTCCTTCCTGCCATCTGAGCAGGTGAAGTTGCGTCTGAAACCCACTGGAGGTTCTCCGTGAGGCCTTCCGCTCATCAGCGGTGTTCCTGTGCTAAGGGTCGTTGGGTTTTCTAGAAGAATGATGTCTTTGCCTGTCAGAACCACGACTCTTGCCGAGTGATAATGCAGCAGCAGCGGGCGCTGCTTGGTGGTTGGAATACTGCCAGCAGAATCACACCCTGGATCGCAAAACCCCCTTTGCCCTTCCTCGCAGCTGGGTGTTCACGGGGAACGGGCTCTCCCTAGAACAGAGTGAAGTGTGGCAGTGTAGTGAGGGAAACCCGGGGCTGGCTGCGGATTTCAGTGAGCAGGTTGACTGGTTAGATTACAGACACTTACCCCTCCTCCTCTTCTTTCCCTGAAGGGGCAGCCTTTGCTCAGCAGCGTGACATGCAGTACCTGCAGAGGATGAAGTCCAAGTGGATGCTCAAGACGGGAATGAGTAACAACGCTACGAAGCAGATGCATTTCCGGCCACAAGTCAGATTTTAAGCCCCCAAAGGGAGCTGCGTGCAACTGGTTTTGGAAGTGGAGATGTAATGTTTTCTGGGTTGAGGATTCTGTTATTAAAATGGACTTGGTTCCTGTCAGATGAGGATCAGTCTGCTGGTGTGGCCTCCTTGTCTCTTTCAGTGAAATGATGGTTGGCCTGACTTAAAAAAGAAAAGCCTGTGGAAGGAGCGCGTGGTGATGAATCAAGACCCGTGTGTGGTGCCTGTCTTCCTGTAGTCTGTTTCTTTGGGGCAGCTGCCAGTGTTTGAGCATCTTCAGGTGACAGTTTGGAAAATGGCTGAGGCCAAGAGATCTTGGATCTTAAGAGCCTGAGGTGGAGCATACGGGACGTGATCATTTGTGATGCCAGACATGGGTTAGCTGAGCGTCTTGGACTTCTGGCTGGAACTGTTGAGTTGAGAGTGTGAGATCAGAGATTCTGGGAGGGTTAAGTGGTAACTGTTTGAAGCACTGCAGTGATGAAGAACTTCACTCATTATTAATGCTGTCCCCTCTGCCCAGCACCTTCCTCGGCCTCCCAGGTGAGGAAGCACTTTAAGATTTGTTGCCCACATGCAAATGCCCTTTCCTCCTTTCCCTCTCCTTTCAGCAGTGTCACCCCGTGGGATTTATGGCAGTCAGTGGTTCGAGGTGTCTTTGGCTCAGCAGTAGGACTTGCTGACTCACCCAGCCTTGCTGTTGCTTGGGCTCTGCGTGCGGAAGGCCAGCTCAGCAGCAGACAGAGCTCTGCTGGCTGTTCATGAGCTGCAGGGTTTGTCTGCCTTGAGCCCCGTTCTGTGAGAGATAATGAGCTGTGAAATGTTCGTGTTGGGGAGATGGCCCTGGAAATCCAAGCCTTTTCTGCACGTTATTAGCGTGGTTAAACAGGCTCAAAGCACTTGGTGCGTGACTGGAGGAGGAGCAGCGTGCAGAGCATCAGGAGTGATGCTGATGCAGCTCAACATCTCAGATTATTTGTGAATGGGAGTTGTCCTCGAAGGCTTAGAGCAGGCGGGGTGCTGTGGGCTGAGCCCCTGCATGTTCCCCTTGGCTGCTGCTGTTTGCAGGTCCTGTACCCGCAGTCCTTGGTAGCGTCCTCTGTTACCAGGCAGATCAGCAAGCAGAGCTTTGACCACTACCTTAACATTTTCTTTGCATCATTTCTAGAGGTACAGAGCAGGATGGGGACTGTTCTAGGGAGGGGAACCAAGATGTGTGAGAGGAATCACAGGCTAGGGCTCCGTTATCCTTGGCACCTGCAGGAAATCCCCTCTGCCTCACTGAACAGTGTCCAGGGCTCAAGTCGAGGAGAAAAGGCCAAGATGTTCTGCAGCCTTTTGCTGACTGGTGGCTGCTGTTGCCAGCAGCCATCCCTGGAAGAGCGAGAGGCAAGGCAGAAGGCAGGAGACAGATCTTTGGGGCTGAAATGAGCGTGTCAGTCACAAGGACCAGCCTCCCACACTCAGTTACAGGTGATGGACATTTACCTGGGAAGTTTGTTCGTTACAAGCCCCCAGGCTTAATGTGCAGCTGCAGGAGGGCCAAGGCAAGGGAGAGCACGATTACTTCTCTCCCTGCAGCCTGTTGCGAACTCCATCCGTACCGGAGCTTTACTGGCAACCCCAAACTTCAGGCTTTGATGGATTTCCTTTTTAATGGGAACTGTGTTCTCTTGTCTCAGTGACCTGATCTGTCCTCCTGAACTTTCTATTCTTTAAAATAGATCACTGCGGCACTGGAAGAGGTTCAGTCCTTCCAGAAGCAAGGCCACAGCAGGTCACTTTCCTCTCTCTCACGTTCTTCAGCACAAGACTCTGGAATGCATTGCCCAGAGAAGCTGTGGCTGCCCCCCATCCCACCCACCCCCCCGGGGGGTTCAAGGCCAGGTTGGACGAGGTCCTGAGCAACCAAGTCTGGTTAGATGGCAGATGAGTGATGCCCCTGCTGCAGTTCCCTCTGTTGGTGCGACTGGCAGTAGCAGCCCTGTACCCCCAGTCCCCCAGCCTGCCCCATAGCAGAGGGGCTGTAGCCCCCTGATCATCCTTGTGGCCTCCTCTGTGCTCACCCCAGCAGTTCTCTAGTTTCTTCATAGCTCACTGGTTTGCAGCCGAACAGCTCTGTTGACTCTGGCACTGCAGTGTTGTGGGGCAGTGTCGCAGAGCAGCCCTTTAGCTCGTGGTGAAATGGGTGCCCCCCCTTCGAGCAGTCTAGGGACAAAGCTCTGCGTTGCATCCCGGTGATGCTTGGTGTGCAGGTAGCCTCAGACCTCAGCAGTCACCAGTCATAAATCCTCTGCTCTTCCCAACTGAGCCAGCACTGCCTACGTCTTTCCAGGAATTTGTTCCCTGGGTAGTGCAGCGCAGGGTTTCTCAGAGGTTGCCCTGGCAGAGAGAGCTGGCAGCGACAGCACCGGTAGCAAATGGCCTTCACGGCCTGCGCAAGGAGAACGTTCTTTGCTTCGGCAGTTTTAGTAGCAGAGACCTTGTTCCTCCTGCTCCGAAGGATTCTGCTTTCTCATCTGGTGCCAAGGTTTGTCATCTCTGCAGTCATCACCATGGTACCAAAGTGCCTCCCAGGGAAGTGGGGCGGCAGTTGGCAGCTTTTCCTTGGGGCTTGCCATAGGAGAGGTGGCCTTTGCAGGATCGTGCTAGCCTGCCCCTGTCAGGCTGTTACTGCTGTTAGTGTTGTTGTTATTGTCGTTACACTGGCACCAGTGCCCCCGTGAAGCAGACCCAGGGATTTCTGAGGTGGCTGAGAGCAGAACAGCCCAGGCGCAGCTCTGTGTGCACTCGTGTTGCTAGCTGGAGGCACCCTGGAGGTGTCTGACCCCCCTGAGAAGGTTTCCAGGTGCCCAGAGGCAGGACCTGTCACTGGTAGTGAGGCCACAGTCATGAAGTACTAAGTTTCTGTTGATTTCAGAGAGCTTTCAAGCATCTTGGGCTGAACTTGTTATCGATAGAGAAATCAGCACGGTTTGCAGTCCATGAGAGACTGCTCTCTGCGCATCATTGTCTGCACTGAGGGAGCAGGTTCCTTCAGCCTGGCAGGACAGACTGCTTCAGCAACGCGTGAAGGCGAGGAGCCAGTCCCCACTGTAACCAGCAGCAGTGGACAGGGACATCCTTAATCAGAGGTCACTTTGCTGGTTCTCTCTCCCGCACACTGGTTTTTACCTCCGCACACCAGCTTTTCCAGTGGCTTCTGGGGAGCACTGTGATCAGGATACGGAACTTCAGGAGCTCTTCTCATGCTGCTAATTCCAGCTGACTGCAGATACCCGCAGCAGCAGCGCTCACGCCATTTCCCCACCAAAGAGAGGATGCTGCAAGGGTTTTCCTGAGAGAAGCCCCCTCACTCTGCTTTGAGCTTTCAGTGAGAAACACCAGCTGCACCCCGCGGGGTGTCAGCACGTGGGACGGTGGAAAACCCTTTCCACAGGACCCACTGTGGAACACAAGCGAGCAAAGGGGCAGGAGAACCAAACCTGTCAGCTTCCATTTGCAAAGGATCCCTCAGAACCTTGGCGTGGTGTCGGGCAGCGTGTGGGCTCTGGGACGGGGCTCAGCTGCCCAGGGCTCAGCTGCGTCTCATAGAAGGGTCTGATTTTCCCACCATCTCACAACAGCTGCTTGGCAGGGGGTGTGGGGGGGTTCTTTTTCCTCCCTCATGAATACGAAGCACTGGTGCGGTGCAGGCTGGCTGTGTCCTCACAGCACTGCTTCCTGCATCTGATGGGCAGCTGGGGTGGTCCTGAGCAGAGATGAAATCAACAGCATCTCTTCAGGGAGCCACGGCTCTCCTTTCATGAGAAGGAGGAAACTCCTCGGGCCATGGACACACAAGTCATGGTGGCTCTCAGGATGCTGGGAGTCAGACCTTCCCATTCTCCCTATCACCATCAGCAGTGAGGGCAACCCCAGAGCTGGGCAGAGGAGGAGGTAGTCTCTCAATAGATTGACTGCTCAGAAATGCTAGGGAATAAAGCTGATGTATGAAGGTGACTGGGGAGAAGGGGGCCTGCCTCAAGATCCAGGTGCCTGTCTGGTGAAGAGTAGACACAATGGTGTCCTTCAAGAATTTGGAAGGATTGATAAGCATCGCGGTGGTGTAGGCTGTCTGGCTCTCAGAAACAGAGCCTGGTGAATCAGAGCCATTTCTTAGACATCTCTGATGGAAGCAGTCCCTCCAATGCAGGTAATAGATGAGTGATTCGATCTATCTGACGCAGACTATCGGGTCTGTACCTCCCCATCTCTTTCATTTCCTCCTCTGGATCAATGTGTTAGTGAATCCTGGCCTGGATCCCAGCCAGCAGTATCTGAAAACGCGCTCTCGTGTTGCCCTGATCTATAAAGAGGAAGCTGCTCAGACGACGGATGCACCTTGAGGGCAGCACATTAGATTGATCCTTTGGCAAGGAACCCCGTGTGTAACTTTACACAGCAGTTCCCATAAACACTGATAAGATTATCCGCCCAAGCAGAAATTACCTAGAGCTGTGGGTTTGTGTCAGGAACGGCTGTGGGGGCAGCAGTCTGTACTCTGCAAGCACTCGCACAGTCCGTGTGCATCCTTGCCCCAGCCGGTGCCCTAAGAAGAGTCCACGGCAGTGAGGTGGCTGCTCTGGTGAGGGAGGGCAAACTGGCCGCTGCACACAGCACTGCTGGGTAACCCGAAGGCTCGAAAGACCTGCTGCTGCTCTCAGCAAGCGGAGGGGAAGCAACTGCTGCTTCTCATCACTCTCCTGTTACTGATTGCTAAACAAGGGAAGACCTCAAAACAAGGCAGGGGAGGTCTGCCTGGGGCAACCCGAGTCTTGATTTCCTTCCTGTGTTTTCTCAGCTGGGCCAGTGGCCCGCTTGCCACCACGGTAACACTGTTCTATCCCCAGATGCTTTCCATTGGATGGCATTTCTGGATCAGCACGGAGGGACACAGTACATGCGGCTGCCTGTACGCGTGTGGTTGCACATGCACTCACATTCGTACACATGAGGGGTCTGAGTTACAGTTGGAACTACAGTCCTAACTCAGCTGTCTCCTGAGATGCCTTTGCAATCCTGCAGCAAGCTACTGTTCCCCAATTTAGATATATATATATGTAAACAAGCTATAAAAAGAGTGTTTTCTATATGTTTTTAAATGGAGTCCTACAAGAACTGCATCTTTTCCTAGAGACCCTTCTGACTGCCACTGCACTTGCTTTCATGGAACGAGAGTTCTCTCTGTTTGAGACATGTAAACACAGCTCCAGGTGTTTCAGCAGAGCACCTAACCCCTGTCTGCTAGTGCAAGGTTTTACCTCTTGGCTTCTCTTTGGAGCCCGGTCACCTGCTGAGCAGTATAGTAGCCTGAAGGAATTCCCTGCAGTGGGACATCCTTCACGACCAAAGGGAATAAACCGCTCGTTTTCACTCTGGAGGGGGGTACCTCTTTGTATGCACCCAGCTAGTTCTTTGCGTGCGTTACTAGGTCACACAGGGTCACCGATCTGGGTTCCAGAGCAAAGTGGTAAACGTGTCACTTCAACACAAGTGCCTGTGGAGAAAGACCTCCAGAGCTGAACGAGCTGAACCCTAGGTTTCAGAGCTAGAGTTGCCCTGCATGCTGTCGGGGCCGCATCTGGACGTTTGGTGGCAGGACCTGCTCTTCTCTCCGCCCTTCTGGGGGTCATTCAAGCTTGTTGAAGAAAATCTTTGGGAAAGGACAGCAGCTCTGGCTCACCCACTGCCGCCAGTTCCCACTGTAACAGGCGAGATCACACTGACAGTAGGAACATGTTTGCAGGAACTACAAGAGAGGGAGAGAGATGGATCCGCGTCAGTGGTGCAGCTGAGTTCTGGGGGGAAGTCTGGCTGGCAGATGAAGAAATCTGTGGCACAGCCTTTCGGGGTTGAGTGGGTTGGTGATATCTGCAGGTTCGGGTTTTCACTTGCATTTGAAATCAGGAATAGCATTGCTCCGAAATTCCACCCTCAGCGAGCGACCAGACCTCCATATGCACAGCGTGAGGGGTGAGGATGCCTTTCTTGTTCAGAGGGGTTCCTTTTGCTTCAACGCGAGACCCGCAGGAGTTAAAAATCTTGGTCGGGGGTGGCCGGGGTCATGCCCACTGTAAGGTGCCAGCCGTACAGCCCAAGGAGGTGTGATGCATTAGCGCCCGTTCTCAGAGGCTGAGCTTCCCGAGTAAGCATTAATGCAGGAGTGTTCGACGCTGAGATGCACGGCTGCTAGAACGTCAGAGTGCAATTAGCCATTAGCAGCCTCTCCACGCACAGAGAGAGCAGGAAGAGAAAAAGCCTCGTTCTGCTGAAATGTGGGGAGGGAGAAAACCACAGAGCAGGAGCAAACTGTTGGATGGGTGCTGTCCTTGTGCCGCTCCGCGTCTGGCTCTGGGCAGGCTGAGGAGAGCCGACCAGTGACCGTGTAGTCAAATGCCCAGCAGGAGCTACGATGCAGGAGTCTGGGGCTGTGCTGTCCTGACCCTGGACATCCCTGCTCCGTAGGAGTGCCTCAAGCATCATGAGCCAGGGTCTTCAGTGACTGGAAACGCTTTCAATTTTGGGAGAGGGTAGATTATTCTGATCGACTCTATTCTCACCTAAAAGCGTTCTTGTTGTTTACTCTCCCTTTGTTATCCCCCAAGCAGTCTGCCCAGGTACTTGTTCCAGCACTGCCGTGCCCGAAAACAACAGCTTTGCTGATGGAGGTGCTTTCTTAATTTCTTTCTAGAGCTCCCAACATGTTTACCCTGCCCGTTATCTCAATCACCACCTAATCTGCATTAAGTAGTTTTAACCTTGCTGAAGCCTTCCCAGCTTCATCAGGGCTGAGCGCTCTGCTAACAGCTCAGCAGCAGCGGTTAAGTCCATCAGATGGCTCTTGGTCCCCTGCGGAGGTGGGGAGCTGTAAGGAGGCTCAGTCCCTCGGGCTGGGGCACAGCAAACGTGCTGATGAGCTCCTGCCACCGAGAGAAGAAGACTTTCCACTCGGCTGAGGACCCGGCAGGACATTCACGTTCTCTGAGCCTTTTGTGTGGGACTGAGAATCCACTGCCTGTGGGGCGGGTTCGTGGGTTCTCATACGGGATTCACGGGTAAAGAGAACTTGGTGAGAAGATGAAGGGAGAAGATAAGGCTTGGACTGCCCGCATAAGCTGGTGGGTTCCTTCTCAGCTGGTTGCAACTGGCTGTAAGCAGCCACCGTGACTCTCCTGTGGGAATAAAAGGAACGACTGTGTTCTGCTCTCCCTGATCTCAAAAGACACCCAGGAAATGTAGCTGCACCCCGAGAGCTGTGCAGAGATCGCAGGCAGGTTAAAGGCAGGGTGGGTGCTGCCCTCACAGCTCCCAAGAGGTAAACCTTGCAAATCCTGTGGTACCTCTGCGCTCAGTGCAGTGTCTGTAAAGCTGTGACTCTTTCCGTCTGGTGAAAGTTCTGGAACAGACTAACTTGTACAACCAGAAACTACTCCAATAAGTGCTACACCAGGGTCTGGGGGTGAGGGGAACTGGCAGTGCCACGTGTGTTCATTTCTGTGCCAGCTGCAGTGATTTTAATGAATAATCCGCTCAATTGTGTGTGCTCTGCACGGGGAAAATGATGCTCTTGATATCTCATTCTCTCGGCTGCGTTCGGGAGCTGCTCAGACAATGAGGATGCTAATCTCCACATGAACAGAATCTCATCTCTTGTGTTAGCCTGCGTGCCCGCTCGCTCGGTTACGCGGTGAGCCGGAAACTCAGCTCGTGCGGTGTTTGCTCGTCAACTCCTGTCAAGGAGGAGGGTGCCAGTTTAATACTTTGGAGGGGGTTGTGGGGTCACTGTTGGTGGAAAGAAATAATGGGTTTGCGTGCCTTGAATAACTCCTGGAAGGGAAGGAAAAGAGCAGAACAGCCAGACCAGCCGGCTGCTGGGATGTGCTCTTCCCGTGACCCAATAAACATCGTGCGTGTGTGGCCTGGCGGTGGCCTCGGTAGAGCTGCATTAGAGGTTGGACCCCATGACCTTTAGGGTCTTTTCCAGCCTAAATGGTTCTCTGAGTCTGTGAAATGCAGCGTGTAAATCACACCCAAGGAAGCTCAGCAGGGCGCTGCCCATGTGTTTACATTTCACACTTGCTTCTCCCTGCTGTGGAATAGGAGCTGTGCGGTGGGTAAGGTCTGACTGCCCACCAGCTGCTCAGGGAGTCATCTCTCCTGCAGTGCTAGCGGTAGTTTATGCTGCAGAGTAAGGTCTGACAAAGTCACAACTGCCTGCAGTTAGAGAGGAATGCACAACCGATCTATGCGATGTCGAAGCTGCCAGCACACGTGCGAGGGTGCTAATCAGGGTTGCCAGCAACTGACTGTGGTTGCAGACCGGTTGCAGCTCCCCCGGGAGCCTTTTTTATTGAAGATGCTAACACTCATTTTCCCTGCGATTCAGGTGAGGGTGACCCAGGCACGAAAAGAGGGAAATCACTGCCTATTGTCATTCACTTTGGACCAACTCATCCACCTCACTCCATCTCGGAATGACTGACTCACTGCAGTGGTATCAAGAGAGAGTTAGGAGTGCTTACTAGAAGGGGAATGTTTGTTAGAAATAAACACGGACAGGCCGCTTTCAAAAGAGCTGATGCTGTCAAGAGAGGCACCTGTGCGAAGAAAAGAGCTGCAAGGCTGAACTGTAAGGTAAGAGACTCAAGTAATTATTCGAATTTTAGTTAAAACTCCCAGCCTTGTCTCTCAAGTAGTGCTGTGCTGCAAGCACTCTGCTAAAAAGAGACAGGAGGCTCTGGACTTGAACGGGAAAAGCTCGCAGCCAGTCGTGTAAACTTCATTACAGCTGGCCTATTTCAGCGGGAGGCAGACACAGTCATCCATGAATATTGATGTGTTCTAGCTCAGTACGGGGCAGCGGCTGGTTTCTGGGCCACAGAGCTGAAGGATCCTTCCCCTCCTCTCTGGAGCCCATCGAGTTCTTGAGTTAAATAAGGGCCACCTGTCCATCCCGACTGCAATTGATGAGAAGAAGCCCTGCAGTTAATCCTAGGGCACCCTTAGGGTCCTTTTCTTTGTAAATATCCCCCGTCTGTTACGGCAGGGGAAAGACAGACAGCAGGATGTGGCGTAACACTGCACCACGATCCCCTCGGTGCACAGTGCAGCCAGAGCAGCCTGCGGCTGCCGTTCCAGCTAGCGAGAGAAGGTACTGACTTGTGCTGCATGCGGGGCCAAGAGCCCCTTCCCTGAGGGCAGTGGGGAAATTTGGGAAAGGAGCGCTTCTGTCGCTAGTTCTGCTCCTTTCTGATCACAACAGGATTCGCTGCTTTCCAAAGAGTTGGGGTGGCTGCCTCAGAACAGCTGCCCTGCGGGGTCCCTTTCCCCTTGGCAGCACAGCTCTCCAAGGCGCTCTGCTGCTATTTGTGGCTCCCGACCGCAGCTGCACGTCAGACGCGAGGCAGAAGCCAGGCACGCTTTGGCAGCAGAAATGAAGTGATAATATGAGGACTGGAAGCGAAGTGACTGCTTCTTTATTGTTCTGGTAAGAAATTAGCAATCAAATGTACAGAAGAAAGTAATTGCTCACTGTTGCAAGGGATTGTTCCAGAGAGAAGCGTTTGTTAGCAGGAGAACGAGGTCAGGTTCACTAATTGGGGGTTCATGATTAGCAATAGGCTTAATCATTTGTAAAGTTGTATCCAGGATCTGCTCATCCAGTTTAGCATTGCCCACGCATCTCCTTCTCTACCATCACCGCCCCAAACGACGGAGAGAAGGAACCATGCCAATGGAGAAGTGGGAGCGGTAACAAGTTAGTTCTCCACAAGTCCAGAGAACTAGTGAGGGGTGCACTCGCATGCAGTCTGTATCCCTCTGCTATTTCTCCAGAGGTGATCGATTTGGGATCTAACTAGCTGCATGCGCATAGGTATTTGGAGCCATTTGGTGTGGTCCCATGGCCGGGGATGGCTGTAACTCCCAAATGTCAGAGACTCAGCTTAAAGCAGCGGCCGCATGCAGGGGTTGGTTCTGCCTCTGACTTCCCACCACCCCAGTCACAGACAGGGACAGCCTGTGGTTACCCTGTCCCTACACTCCAGCCCCAACATGGGCAGTAAATCCCTGTTATGGTTTGACGAGGAAATGCCAGCAGTTGCTACGCCCAGCTGGTTTTGCTGTGCAGACATGAGTGTTGAGCAGTAGCAGGTTCAGCAGGGAGCACAGGGATGCGAGAGGGCATCCTGTGATTTTCATTAGAAAATGGGTTTCTGCCTGCGTGAGCTCTTGCTGGGTTGATGCAACTGTAAATGCTTTGGCTGCAGCACGGGTCTGTGCTCACAGCTAACTCAGGCGCCTTCTGTGAAGCAGCTAATAGCACAGAGTCACTAGCAGGACTGTTAACCACCTGCACATATCTGTGAGCGTAACAGAGCCGAACACGGGGACGTTGCAGCTGGAGATGTTACTCAGACACACACTCCATGTCGAATGAGACCTGTAAAGTGCTTTCTGAATGAAACCAAAGTGTTCACGTACAGGCAGAGAGCCTTATTTGTGTTTACAGGCCATCTCCACCCACTGAGCTTTATTCTGGGAGGGACATTCAGCAGAGAGCATGACAGTGGGGATGCTTTATTGCTTCAGCAGATTTCACTTGCTAGGACCTCAGTACTTCTGTTCTGAATGCAGGGCACTGGCTCTAGCTCTCCTTACTCCTTTATTAATATTTTAAAGCTGTATCATAGCCTTGTTTTTCTCAGGGATGCAGGAAGCACTAAAATGGAACAAACCCATCACTGGGCCGCTCCTGCCGCCCAGACCAGTGCATTATGGAAACTTTTTAAGGAGATCAGCAGAGCAGGGGTTGGTTTCTAAGTGGGTAGGAACACAGCGCTTCCCTTCTTATCCCATCCCCTGAATAGTTTGTTCTCTGCCTCTGCTTCTCCTGTGCAGCCTGCTCTGTCCATAACACTTGGGGTGTTTGCCCTGGCAGATCATGTTCTGCCCACGACCGATCACCTTCAGCTAAGAACCTGGCCCTGAGTTTGCATTAGTTTGTCTGAAAGAAAAACTGCACAGTGGCAGGTGGGCACAGTGGGAAAATGACTGCAGCTGGAGCTGAACCGGGGGGAAAATAAAGGCAGAGACAACTTGCATTCCCCCAGGGCTGCACATCTCTGGCCTTTTCGCTGCTGCTGAAAACACAACCCATCCCACCTTCCCACAGTCTCCGTTACCTCGGTGTGACTTCTTTCTGCATCACCATGCCTTGTTGTTTTCCCCATTATAATGCCTAGACAGCTCAGCTCAGATCAAGGCTGTACAGGCACAGCCTGAATCTGCCAGGAAAAGGCTGCCAATTCTAAGGGAAGAGGTCGGGAGAAGAACGGAGAAGGAAGACACTTTCAGTTTTATGTAGAGAACAAGGCAGAGAGGCTGAGCAAGATGCGTCTGCATCTGGGAGTCCAGGGCCAGTCTGAACACCCCGCTGTTCCTAAAAGAGATGGCAGATGTGACAGCCACGGTCCTCTGGAGGCTGCTGGGCACCCTGCTGGGAAGCAGGACTGGATTGTGTTGAGGTAACTGGATGCTTCTCCTGCCCACTGGAGGTCACTTGCTCAAGGTTGTTCAAGTAGCGGATAGCAAAGCTGTGCTTGAGGCTAAATCCCATGAGCTTCTCCTCCCTACCCAACTCACAAATTACTCCCTCCTGCTTTCAGATTCTCTTTTTCTTCTCCCAACCACCTACACTACTGCTTTACAGGTTTTCTTCTCTCATTTCTGGCTGAGCAGAAGGCTGAGCGATACCTCGGTGGAAGGTGCTCTACCCCCTGCTCGCAGAACAGCCCTGCTGTGCTCTGGAACGTGAGCACCAACGGCCCTGGCAGTTTGATTCAGCTGCAGTGCCAGCAGCTGTCGGTAGACATGCGAACAAGTGATGGATTGAGCAGGCCGTGGCTGTGCAGTGCTCACTCGCACTCAGATCTCCAAGTTAACTACAGATATGTGAGAGGGACTCTCTTCATTCGTGTGAGCTGTGGTCCCCTTGAAGAGTTTAGTTTGAGCAAGATCTAGGAGAGAAGATCGACCTTGGTCAGATGCTCTATCATTCCCTATCATCACTTCTCTTTTCCTGTTGTGGAGAAGTCGCTCCATTTGCATGCTGACAGTTTTATCTCTTCTTTAGATCCTTTCCAAAAGCCCTGCTGTTTGTTGCCATTTTTGCTGACAAACAAAAGGATGAGAAATAAAAGTGGCACAACCTCCCCCCCCACCCCCTCCCCCCCGGAGCAAATGGCAAAGGCACTCTGTACTCCTCTGCTGCTTAACCTTTGTTTCCCACTTCTCTGCTTCCATTCCACCGTCTTTTGCTTCGGGTTCTGCTCTAGCTCACTTCTACCTGGTGTTTTGGACTCCTCGTCACAGTTTTTCACTGTTTGTCACTGCTTCCCTTTTCCTTAAAATGAATCTGTTCAACTAATCCTGGCTCCAGCTCACTTCAGTCTCTGACAGCCCCTGCAGGGGTTACTGTGCCCTGAAAAAAGTGTATGCAGAAGCATTTCTTAGCTCCAGCAGCTCACCGAAACCTCTGTCTGTGACACTTCTGATCTGACACTACCCAGCCCCCAGCAATTGGTGTTATTTACCTACGTAACAACCACCGTGCGAACAGAAGTAATTGTAGGGTTGAAGCCTCTTGTCCTATTGCCAAGACGATTGCCCAGTGCTGGCTGGGCTAAGGCAGAGCCACCAGAACAAAGTGGGAGGTAAACAAAGCTCTGACAATACCTCCTACTCCACCACAGGAAAACAACTTCAGAACAGGCCCTTCAGAGGTTGCTCTTAATCGATCTCTTGCCTGATTTTGTAATTAGTGCAGGATGCAGGAGGACCAAGAAGCTTCTGCCTGCACCTTGCCCTGATCAGTTTGACTCTTGCTCCCTGGCAGTACAGGGCTGCAGCCTTCCCACAGAAGGCAGATTGCCTGTGGCGGTCTCCAGCCAGGCTGAAGGCTTGGGTGTGTGTTCAGGGAGACTCTCCAGAGAGCCTGACAGCCCATGGGCTGAGAAGTGCTTCCTCCATCTTCTGGGGGAATGCTCACACCAGGAAAGCCACCGCGATCCAAGTGCAGCTGGTGAAGGCGATGGGTGAGCTCATCCAGGTACACCCTCGTCTTGAGACTCCATGCGCAGCAACCAGTGAAGAAGACGGGTGATTTCATCCTACTTTTAATCTAAATGTGGCTGTGTAAGAACATATGGCTTCACGATGCTGGGGTTTCAGGTTTTTTTTCCCTTTCTCTTTCCCTGTGCAGCCAGTTGCTGTCGTTTTCACAAGATGTCATCCTTGATGCTGAACCCCCCACGCCTCCCCTCCAGCACCCCCTGCCAAACTTCAGAGCAACTCTCACCGCCGTGGGGTGCTTTCAGTTATTCCTCTCGCAGATATTTGATTGTGGTGCTTTTAGCAGATTTAATTTTGAAAAGGAGGTGATGTCATCAATTTCATTTAAAAAACAAAACACACCAAAAACTGTCGGCCGCTCTTTCACCCCCGGGGAGCAGCTGCTGGCTCTGCGGAGCTCGCACGGGGACAACCTTCTGCAGCCTCGAGAGCCCCTACAGAGCCTGGAGCATCGACCCCGAGAGCGC